>JAANSM010000150.1:0-42322 GCA_036850725.1 Orchesella villosa | reverse complement strand
TAGTAATATAAAAGTTGTCGTCGAGATCTTACATGCAGTAATCTAGCGTAGTGCATTATTTGTCAAATAATTAGAATTCAAAATTTAACAATTCTAAGCACATAAATGAATTCGTTGGAGTGTTTTGATTCTAAATATGTGAAGTTTATTTCATATCGCTTCAAAACCTTGTAGTTTGGAAGTGAAAACTGGAAGAACTTTCAAGCACTGCTGTGCTGAAGCTATTGCTGCATAAGCAGAGCATGTACATATCTACGACCAGCAACTTTTGGGGGAATATGTACTCTCGTAGTGACGTCGCAATATTCCTAGCGCGTGACAAAGTTAACAGACAACTACTTGACCGTACCTTAGTATATATGTACCTTGTGATGAACCTCATTAATAATGAATCGCAGAATCGCAAGAGTTTATAATGGCAAATCATTCAATTCATTACTCTTTACCAAGTAATACTCATCAATCACCTTGATCTTTGACCCTTTACTCTACTGATATGAATAAGCAATGCACTTCCTTCGCTACTTCCAAGTGTGTAATCTGTTCTTCATCATTTTTCTTATGCTAATACTGGGTAATTTAACAGACTTTGTACTCACACTTTTATTGAACGTAAAGAATTACGTTTTTTTAGTTTCAACAACTCCCCAGAGTCACGGGTTCTTTAAAAACGACAAAATAAACTGAATCTTCTCATATATTGCAAGGGAATGCCGTGACGTGACATATTTGTATGTAATGTAATGTTGCATATTCATGTTCCTAATCTGAAAATAAAAGTGACCTCTTAAAACAAGTTCGTCATTTTTAACGTATTAGATCGCTAAAAACGTTAATACACTTTAAACCATTTAGGTTTATGCAAACACACTTTTCAAAATATCTAATAATAGTATTCAAGAAAATGTGTACATTCTTTATGAGCATCCTATTCATTTTTTGACTTCATTACCTTAACTCCCGGTGTATCAAAATCATACGATATATAACCTTTTTTGAGATAAGCTCCAGTAAATGCCCTTACTGTAACGTGCTGTAATAACCCAAAAAGTCATTGATTACACATGCTTGACGATATATAACCCTCTTTGTTATAAGCTCCACAGCTCCAGTTTCCTCAAAGTTACTTCAACCACATCTCCACACTAACCTGATGAAATAACGTGATATAGTTTAGGTCAAATGACTTTAGAAAAAAAAATTCATCAAATTAAAGGCATCTTGCATTTCAGATATATTTCACTGTTTTGCTTTATGATCCAATACATCATCTAATTTCTAAGGTAGGTGTACGCATCTAATTAATTTGATACTAAATTGTACATACTGATACTGGTACTCACTTAATAAATTACTAAATTAATCATACATCCTGAGTAACTAATGCTGGTATCGGAAAAGTTTTCAGGGACAAAATATACGTACAGAGCAAAAATGGTATAAACTAAACCCAATTAACATTAAATTAAAAATACTGTTGGAATTAGAACGTTTTTTTGTTTGCATGGAATGAGAAGACGCTTTTAATCTGGACAAAGAGTAAAGATAAAATAGTGTATAAAAAATCTTGTACCGCCCCGGTTGTTTATATTCCGCGGTGCAAAGTATAGTTTATTTCTGTAAAAAAGAGAAATATCTATAGTGGTATTACTTTAGCATGTAAAGGTATATTAGAGTGGCATCATGGATAGCGAGTAAAGTTGAACGGCGCATAATACAACAACAATCAAAAATATTACTCACTCACGGGTTAAAATTTTAAATAAATATATTAGCGTCGTCTTGTTATCATTAAAAGCAACGTGCATTAACGTGATGTAGGGTTTTAAAGAAAAATACACTCGTGAATTAATCCACTTATAAATAAAGTGTAAAAAAGTGTATTGATTTTTTTTAGATAATTTGATTACTGATAATTTAGTTAAGGTTTTGAGATGATGTCGGCGGCGAGCAGCAATATCATTCCATCGAGCAACTCGAACTCCACTTTGCTGTTTGCTTGCTCCAGATGCTACAGCAGGCATCCATTCGAGGAACTTTCCGCTGGACAACAGCTTTGCAAGGTTACATTTTTATTGGGTTTACAGTTATTGAAATTGGTTTGTTAATTGGAATGGTGAATTAAAATGGTGTTGATTGATTGTTTTAGAAGTGCCGAGGTGACTTTCCAGTGGTAAAGTGTACGTACTGCAGGTCAGAGTTCCAGCAGTCCAGTAAAGGCTCAACCGCGTCTATTTGTAAAAAGTGCGAGCAGAATGTCAAGCAATATGGAAAACCGTCCGCTTGTGAGTATTGCAATATTATTGCTGCCTTTATTGGAAATAGGTGTCAACGGTGTACCAACTCGGAGAAAAAATACGGACCTCCTGTTACTTGTGAACAGTGCAAATGCAAGTGCGCCTTTGACAGGAAGGATGAAAATAAAAAGGTTGGCATTATAACAGTTTTTTTTGTTTGGGGAATGGAGGAACCTTTTTACTTTAATTTAATTCTAACTTGTTTAAAGTTGTTTCAACCAGTGTTATCGTGTGGAGTATTTTGTATGTATTGAACTTTGAATATAATTTGTAATTTAGGTTGACGGAAAGCTTCTGTGTTGGTTGTGCACAATGTCGTTCAAGCGCGCGTTGGCCAAAGCGAAGGGTGACTCCACATCGAGGCATTCACATGTGCGGTTAAGCAATAACGGGAATAGTAAGGCGCAGAGGAATTCGGATAAGTGAGTAATAAAAAGAAAAGTGATTAAATAGATAACGAGAATGAAACCTAATAAAAAAATAATTTGTGTAGACGATCTGGAAGCTCAAAGAACTCTCACTTGCACCACGAGCGTCACCACAAGCGTCCAATGCGTCCCGACGTGACAAAGATGCAGGGTTCAAACAGCGGCGGTGTGAACTCAAATTCTCAGCCTTCCAGTTCTACTCAAGCGCCTGACTCTTCAAGCCTGCACAGTTACTCTCCAAATAACGAGACGCCTCCACCGCACAAGAAGGCAAGTTTAAATATGAGTTCATCAAACGACCTGTCTTCGATACTTCATGACCAGACTACAAGCTCAGACCATGTGGTAGCGCTAACGCAGCTTCGTGAGCAGATAGCGTCACTGCAAAGGCAGTTAACTCAAAAAGACAAGCAGTTGCTGGAGAAGGATAGACAAATCACGGAGTTGAAAGCAGCTAATTTCACGACGGAGAATGAGTTGAGGAATAAATTAAAGAATATTCAGAGGGAGCATGAGAACAAGATTGAGGGGCTCAACAACAAACTCAAGACTATGCAGAAGGAAATTGCCACATTGAATAGGAATAATAAAGGGAAAAGTAGCCTCACTATTGTGAGCAACCGTGATAAAAATAACTCTGATAATAATAGTCCGGTTGTTAAAGATGATATCAATGACGATAGCAATTAACTATTCAATTTTTATTCAAATTTATTACTATTTAGTTATTAATTATTTTAGATAGATATGTGTACACATCACAGATACATATTCACACGATATTGTTCTCGTGTTCTTTTTTTCCTTTTTATTTATCCTTTTTCGATTTAACACTTTTTTTTAATAAAACACGCGCTGTATCGCGGATGCTTTTTATTCCTTGGCACTGTGGTTCCCCTATTTCAAATCTCACTCATTCACACCTATACTCGATGCCGCCGTTTCGTTAAAGTTCTGGAATCGCCAACGCTGAGTTTCTTTTGAACCGTCACAGTGCTCCATCACCAACTTATCACGCGTTTCCAATCCAAGACATTTGTGCGATGGACCATGACGGATTAAACCGGACTACACGTTTTTACACATTTGTTAGTTTACACATTCGTTACAATTACTTTTATATTATACGCATTTTATAATACCTGATGTTCGTAAACCCAGTGTTGATTTCCCATTGATCCGTGGCATGGGTAGATCATCACATCTTGACCAGCGTAATCAACACACATCTCGTCTCTACGTACCTCACCCGTTTTACTATAGCTCCAATACTAAAACAAACAGCATTTCAATTTACAATCTCTTTTATCGGGATTTCAATTTGCATATTTGGGTGCATTTAAAAGTGCATTTGAATTTACAAACGTATATTTTTTAGTGCATTTTGCATACGTTTCATATTTGGGTGCATTTGAAAGTGCATTTGAATTTACAAACGTATAATTTTTTACGTGCATTTAAAAGTGCATTTTGCATACGTTTTTTTGGGTGCATTTAAAAGTGCATTTGAATTTATATTGTATAATTTTTTAGGGTACATTTAAAAGTGCATTTTCCATGTTTCATTTTTGGGTGCACTTAAAAGCGCATTTGAAAAGCGTATAATTTTTTTAGGTGCACTTAAATTAGCATTTGATTCCTTTTTAGGTGCATTTTCCATACGTTTCATATATGGGTGCATTTAAAATACATTTGAATCCAGATGCAAATCATTGTTGTGTGCATTTAAAATGCATGAATGAGTTGTTGGTTCAATTGATTGTTGCGTTGTGTGCATTTAAAAACGTAATGTTGAGTATGTACCTGATTTCCGCCCTGTCCATGACATGGGTATAGTCCAACAGGCTTGTTGATTTGTTTTTTGGTAGCAGGAGAATCTAGACAAACAGTTCCTCCCAATCCCAAGTTTCTAATTTCACCGTGTGCTAGCGCTTCTCCAGGAATAAACAATTCTGGATATATTTCCGTTAGGAACCATTTGAATGACTTGCATTTTAGATTGTCTCGCAAATGCGTTCTCGAAGACACATCTCCAAAATCTCCCTAAAGTTAGGGAAATACAACCATGTTATATTTTTAAATGAATCGTGATGATGAATTAGCAAATTAGATCCAAAAAAACACCGCACCAGATCGTGTCCAATTCGTTGGTAGTAGTATTCAGCGTAGTCATCCATCCATACTTTAGCTAACCTGACGCTGTTTCTTCTAAGCACATTGACTCCAGTTCTCCATTTATAGGGACTCCTCTTTCTAAATATATGACCTACATGTGAGCAAGGAACGATTTCTAATGTACCACCACACATCCAAGTTTTAAAACTCAGCTCAAGATTTTCTCCACCTGAAAATATTTCAACACAATTTTAATTTACACTCCTCAATATGTAGTTGAATAAAATGATAATAAAACACGGCAAAAAATTACATAAATTACTTTGGGATGCGGTATCTACCCAGATAAAAATGATAAAAACTAACCCCAAATGTCGAATCCTGAGTCGTATGTTCCTAATTTTTCGAAAAAGTTTTTATCGATGGAGAATAATCCACCAGCCATAGTTGGAGATCTGACTGGTTCAGCAGTGTTTTTATGTCTATTTCTTTCTCTTTCTGGAATAGCATGCCATGTGAATTGTAGGTTCCAGTCGAACCCACCAACACTGGTTGCTTTTGAATCTGAATAGTGATACTCCAACGTGTCATCGTCAATCACGTCAATCACTGGACACACCACCGTTGTTGGGTCTCGGGCTATCCTGTCAAGCAGTGGTTCCAGCCACCCTGAAAAAACATTTATCCATGTGCTAAACTAGCTCCTATTGCAACTGTACAGCATTGAGTATATAATTAACCTTGTGTGGCTTCGATATGTGAGTCAAGAAAAGTAAGTACAGGTCCAATAGCGGCAGCGGCACCTATCAGTCTCGCGCGGATAAGACCCTCGCGTTTGTTGGCACGGATTACACGCACTTTTGGGTACGCCTTCATGTAGTCTTCCAGTTGCTGCTTCACGTGATCTATACGTGTATAGTTAATTGAGGTTTTTACCCATTACCCTAATGGGTATTTAATAGCATAATTCGTGTGGTTATTTACCCATATCTGAAAAGTCATCGACTAGAATAATTTCCCTGAGCAGTTGTGGCGGTGACCTGTCCAGGACGGAGTGAACTGAGCGGAGGAGCACCGACCACGCCTCGTTGTGGAAACATATTATCACCGATGTGCTCGGTAACTCAGATACTGGAAGCATTTCTGATGTGCTACGCGATTTGCACCTAATAACATCAAAAAATATTTCATTCAATCATCCACATATTTTGGACCTATCGCGAAGATTTCGAAATGAATGGGAAGCTAATACATAATAATTTAAAATGAGATGAAACAAAGTAAGCCACGTAAGCTGGAAGAATCAATGACATGATGGTATTTATTCAGGTGTGCAAGTAAATGTATTTCAAGCTTATTTCCACGTTGCAAATATTTCCTTCCTGTGACAGATTTCGCGTAATGAATTCACACATATTTAAAATAGAATTGACTTTCCACGTCATCTGCAAAATTGGGAGCAGGTAAACGTGTAAAGCAAACATAACGCGTGGGTACGAATAAATTCATTCAATTCACAGTTTATCGTTAATCTTGTGTACACGAATCAATACCAGATTAAACACAGCCTAAACACACAACAGCTCCGTATTAATCTATATCTTTTTGCAATATACCATACCGCACAGATCGTGTCTGCTTTTGTGGTTTAGTGGACGATTTTTCCTATTCTTTTCCACATTGACATACATTATATTTAGAGATGCAGACACACGTATCTTTTGGATATTTGTGATATTTCAGCGTGTGTGTTTTGTGGAAAATACTCGTCGTAAATCGGTGTATGTGAAATGCCGTAATTACGTGATAACACGTTCACGTAGAGTGATTGGGTTGTTGAATACAATTATTTACATGAAAGTGAAATTTTATGACCATGCCTAATTAGCCTATAATTAGTGTGCCGCGATATCAACTTTGTGGTTTGACAAGCTTGTTTCTAGCTGTCATGTCAACAAACATGAAAGAAATGAAAATTGATGGAAATTTACAAAAAAAATCGGATGTTTCCATAAAAAGAATAAGAAACATTGTAGACTAACCATTCATCCCTTGGATCAGGTAGCGATCTTCTAACGGAGATAAGATCTGATACGAATTGATTGAAAGCGTTTTTCTTCCACCCCTCACTGACGAGTTTCTTCTGCTCTTCAGTAATGTTCTTTGGCAATCTGTAAGCTTTTCCTAGCTCTCCAGGTTTGAGCTCTCCTGGGGGAGCGAGTACTCCAACGTTATCCAGCTCATTCTCGTGATCATTGTTATTCGCACTCACGCTATTTCGGTTGTTGTTACTAGAATGTTCTTGTTTCTGAGGCTCTGCTATTGGCAATTTATTATGTAAAACTGTCCTACTCTCGCTATGACTCGTCCCGAACACACTCACTATCACCATGAAACTTAACCAAGCTAACGGGATTAACACTAATAACTTGAAGTATATCGATCTTCGGAATCTACGAAACTGCGGAGGGGAAACGCAGCAAATCGTCGGGGAAGAGGATGAGGACGACGGCATCTTTATTACATTCAACATACACTTCTTCAACCATTTAACCTAACTCATTGGTTACAGTTGACGGGGGGATACCAATCCTCACATTTTCGGGGGATTAGATTATCACTATCTCTTCTTTCCTACCATCTGTGAAGGTATAAAAAAAATTTAATTATAATGTTAACAAGGCTCGTTGTTGTTAGCGTAACAAAGAGAACTTACTTCCTGACTGAGATGTTTTTTGAGAAATCTGTAAATTGTGTAATTGTTAAAGAAAGTCAAATATATTATGAGTGAAGAAGATGCTGCTTCTCACGCAAACTAAAAAGTAGGCTGACTAATGAATTTTAATGAGGAATCTTCATTTTTTTTTGCACAATCCACATCATATGAATAATTCACATGTTTGATGAAATTTTTTAACACGACTGACTATGTGACTATTTTGCAAGAATAAAAAAAAGTGAATGGGATTTGAGGATCCTGCACACGTAACAATGCGTATAATGAATTTGAAGGGTGAGTGATGGGATGATGCGTTCGTTCGCCTTTTTTGGGTACACACTATCTAGTGTATCCTCAATAAACGTGAATTTATGTTTGTTTTTCAACATTTATATATTCGGGTTTGTTACGTTACGGTCTGGTTGCAGGGTCTGTGTCGAACAATTACATGATATGAATGATTCGTGTTTGATTTTTGTGAATCCGGGATATTACAGTTATATGAGGAATGATGAGCATATTACAGTGTTATAGCAAGCAAAGACTGAACTCAACTGACCAACTACTTTGTTATGTATGCGAAATTATCATACACACTTTTAACCCTGCCTTCTCCTTCATATTCAACCGAGAACCTCAATAGCTTCTATTCTCTTTTTTTTGCGATAACCAAAACCATACCAAATACTTGGATGTGTATTGCATACGAATGTATATGGACGATGTACGAGGACGAGTTTTTACGTGAAGATGCGTTTCAACAATACACTGCACAGGTGGAATCTTCGATCTTATACTGCTTGCGGAGCTGCTCGTTACACTCCGACGTTATGTACCTCACGCTTCTGTGCAACCTTTTTTTTACTTTACAACAAAGTCGGAAAAGGGTTATATACGCTTCTGCTTTTTTAATACTTTGCATTTTTCAGTTTACTCCATCTTCAAAGCGGTTATACACAACACTTTTTTCATTGCTTTTTCAAATAGTCCACACTTCACTCGGCAGTTGGAGTTTACCATCCTCTATTCGAATATTATCTTTGATTTTGTTTCAAATATTCACCTACGGTGCTATGATGGATGGACAGGGGGTTTTAAAACTAAATATTGGTATTTATTTTTACATTACAATGGGATGATTTTTTAAGTACGGGCTACACTCTACACTATTAATAAAAATCAGGTCACTCAACCAAACCACTTCGCGTGTAATGGAATTGGATTGCAATGACAATGTGTTGGATTTTATTTTTGCTGCATTTAAACATGCATATATACGATAAATTTCATTTTCATAACCGATCACGTACAGATCCACCGGAAATGCTTTTGTGATAGCTGGTCAGTGATGCGACCCATCCATTGTCTGCTTGTCGTGGACCAGATGCGCTTATACGTGATTTTTTTATATGAATGATGTGGTTTTAACTTACATGTACATGAGTTGCTAATACACGTTTTCTCTCGTATGTTAAAGGAAATTATCCTAATTTTGTTTCTCTTTTTTAATGTAATTACTTTTATATAATTGACTAATTTTTTTTTGAACGGCGTTTTTTAATTTTTTTAATGGAATTGAGATTCTGGTATGGTTGTTTTTTTTTAATTTTCATAAAAATTGAGTTATACTAAAAATTAATTATAAAAGACGGACAAACGGGATTGTGACGTAAAGTGAAATAATATAAATGAAAGGATCAAAAAATAAAATAATATCACATAAAAGTCACCGTAGAAACGCTTGTGTGCATGATGATATTATGTCAGGTTTGTGGTACATGATGGTGACCTTATAAACGATTATTATATGTATTGAAAGTGTACCAAATTCAATCCCATTGATAATTTGAACGTGAATCATTGTTATGAATGATAGTTATTGGAATTTCTGAACAGATCACAAATAATAAATTATATAGTTTTGTTGGGTTTTTTTAGATTGAGGTTTTTTTTGTACCGTATAATACTTAGCTGTGGATTGAGAGAGCTTCACAGAGACCGGTTTGTGTTCCACAAAAAGGGGTTTCATAAAACCACGGATGGATGACGGGATAAAATCATGTTTTTTTGGGCAGCAACAATATAATCTTACAGGTTCATAACCAGACGAATGGTCAAATGCGATAAAATGAGAAATGGGGTGTGATGTTATGGGTGAATATAAGCGTTATGGGAAAATTTAACGCACGGCACGGAAGAAAACGGGATTATATATAATGGAAACGAAATACATTTCCGTGTGGCAATAACTTGGGTTGTCTTCTTCACATTTTTAAATGTACCCCATCGTTGTCATTTTGTAGGATTGGCATTTGAAGATTTTTTTGTTAACCTGGTGAGAACAACGCGTTTGCTAGTTTAAGAACTAGCAGGGTGGCAATTACGGGAATTGGGGTCTTGTTTTTATGCATATTATCAGGTTGTGCGCATTTCAAGTTGCGATAGGGATCTTTAAAAAAAATTGGAGAAATGTTGATTAACTTGTACATTTTTTATTCGACGACGAATCATTATTACTCATTAAGGATGCTTTAATAACAGCAATTAAGATTGTAGAACTGCATATGATTTTGGGTTTTGGGTATTGAATTGGTTAATCCCATATATATGAACCCAATTCAGAATTGCAAACCTGTCAAGTATGAGGAACAGAGTGTTTGTGTAACGAGTGCATGTTTATTAATGGATTAAAAAGTGGATGGGACCCCTCTGCAAGACGTACTTAAAAATGATTGTCGGGTTTTGTATGTCTGAAATTGGTAGTGAAGGTATCTAAAAGGTCACTAACTTTGATGTTGCGGTGGTTTGTTTTTGCGAAGATGTGTGGAGCCATGATAATAAAATGCACAATTGTAAATGAGTACACGGTTGATGAGCAGCAATAAAACGAAGGAATCCTGTTCTTTGTAATGATGAAGTCTGAAGCTTCTTGGTTGGAATTTAAGGAGAATGGTGGAGAGGGGAATTACGTGATAAATTGGTGTGTGATGTTATAAGTGAACCCGAAAGAATGAACATTATTATGCAATGTATATATAAATAAGCTTAATTGTGAATGGTAAGTTGTAATTGTGTTCAGGGACAGGAGGGAAAATGGTGTAATGGATGGCGTGTATATAACTAACCCCCGTCCGTTTTTTCTTAAGTTTTCGAAGAAAGGCAGAACGCGTATCATCGTCATTTCCGGTTATTGTGTTGTAAAATTTACACGGAGTCTGGTTATATATCATTTCTTATATATATTTCGTACACTGTTGAGTGTACACACAAGGTTAAGTAACTCAACCGTGTAATATAAAACTCTCTGGACTTATCTTACACACACCAGAGTTTAATATCCTGCGTTTCGTGGGTGGTTATTTTTCAGCTTGGGCGTGATCATTCCTACTGTTCCTCATAATGAGCATTATATTTTTTACCACTTCAAATTCAAGTGTATGTTATGTAAAATATTTAGTATAAAATATTTTGGACAAAATATGGCGGACAAAATGGGTACATGATTTTCAGATCAAGTTCACAAATATTGATATAGATCTGTGATTTAGTTGTCGATATGTGTATTTGTATACAATTTGTAGTGGTTTGTTCTGATATTTCAGGTCAGTCGTGACGCTTAACCTTGAGTTTGTTTCGAATTCATATGAATATTATTATAATGATGAGTCCTATGGCTTCCTGTTTTCTATCATATTATATGTGTTCGTGTTGGCTTACTCCTGCACTCATCTATCTCGTCACGGTTGGGTTCGTTACTCACTTTTTGATATATACGCGGCTGAAGAAGACACTGCTTTAGTTAGTGTTCGCTTGGGTCTTCGATGCTAAGCTAGTGAGAGTACTTTGCTCACTATTTTATTCAGTTTATGTGCAATGTGGAATGCAATGAGAACAAATATGAATCCGGTGGTATGGGTGATTTTGTTGTGTGTTGGTGTTGTGTACTCTGCTGATGGAGATTCGAACGACTGTTTTGTTAAATGGGTTCAAGGGTACAGGCTCGCGTCGGGGAGACCTCAGAAAATTTTACATGCTGTTGAACTCAGAGTTTGCATGCAGGAGTGCTCCAGCACTCCAGGATGTGCTGCTTTTGCATACGGGTAAGTTTTTACCGTTTTTTCACTTACATCGTATGAGTAACGTATGAGTAATGAGTATTTAACTCATATTAACCCTTAGGATCTAATTCCTAATAAAAATCCTAGAAATCTTTAAGGCGCGGAGCTGTGAGAGGGGCGAAATAAAATTTTAACTTTGTTCCAAAATCAACTCCGGGAGATATGCGAAAGTTCAAATTTTCGGCTACGAGCGTTCTGACAATTTTAGACACAACTTTTTGTTAAGAATATGACCCTTAGGCTTGAATGTCATTCATCCCAATAGAATTCTAAAACTCGGACGTGTAAATTTCTATTTTCCTTATTTCTCCCGGAGTTGTGCTAGCAACTAAGTTCATATTCGATTTCTTAAAACCCCGCGCTTTAAATTTCTAACAATTTTTAAGTATGAGTTTTTATTATGGATTCTGGCCTTAATGCATAATCGGTTATAATAAACTGAATAATTATCATGGCTCATATACGTTTTTTGTCATAAATGGACAAAGGTGTAGTATATTCTTTTTTTTTTGTTATATGGTTTTTGTAATCAAATCGTATGTTTCTAAATAGTTTTCATGCATGTTTTTGGGAATATTCAGCATATGAGAAGCATGTATCGTTATGAATGTAATTGAATATGCAGTTTAATTTGCGGATGAAATGTTTGAAATGAAAGTTCATATAAATGAGAGTTCATGAATGTTCGGGTGAAATAAAAATATGGATAAGAATATATATATGTACAATTTCATCTCGTCGTGTGCATCAATGTCAGTTTGAGTTTCTCGTTAACGAGAAACGTTTAAATTGTGGGATTACGCTTAACAATAAAGGATTTGAAGTTAAGAAGGGTTGTTAAGAAAAGAGTCTTGAAGGCTGCACGCTACATATTTCTTTGTCCAGTCACTCATCGGTGCATCTCAAGCTACTTATACATGAGTAAAAAACGACTTTTTCTTTATCAAAAAACTATACCCATGCAAATCTCACGTATTAGGATGAGAGATTCATATGAATACGTAAAGGGTTGTGAATATTTTTGACAAATGCGTTATTTGCATACAGTAACTAAAAGAAATTTGAAGATGGGTTTAAAAACCCGGTGGTTTGTGAAGTCCAACGACATGCTTGGTAAACGTAGTCTCGGTCCATCAATTTTCAAGTTGTTTGCAACAAGTTTCAAATAACATATAGTGCAGTGGAGAAAGTTAGATTAGATAGATGAATAAGCATTAGGCAGAGAATATTTGAGTAAATATGATATCTACGAGAAGCTGCATATTAATCATGTTGTAACTATTTAAACGCTCTCGACTATCGATACAAACAAAAACAATGTATCTGAGAAAGCATGAGCCAGTGAATATTTGGATTTGATACGTGCGACAAGCGGCATGTTTTTAACCGGCTTCTAATTTGACAAATTAATTAAAATTGTATCTGCATACTTGTATACATTATATTTTCAGTTAAATTGAAGCATGTTCGTTGCGTTTCCAATATCCTGTAAAATTCATTGTTTTATGTATTTTTGATTTTTGGTGTTATTACAGTAGGCAATTTTTTTCTGTAAGCATAAGTTATTGCAAATTCAGTCTATCTAAACATCCATAAGTTTTATGATGAGCATACAGTAAGAAATCGTATCACAAGTATCTTATAGGTTTAGCATGTAGTAACTTATAAAAGGGCTTTCCTTTCCGAGTATTACTATAGGATTGATGTTACAGATAACACAAGTGAAAAGACGTAGCACTTGCATCTTTAATATAAACCTATGTGTACTGCTTTAAATTCAATGTGTCATGATGAGGTTAGTTGATTCCTGGAAATGGCATATCTCATCATTCAGTTTCATCAAACAAATTAATTTCATCACGATTCCAAGAACGTTGTTATAAGACTTCCATAATCATTTTTACAATCGTGGTGAGACTTGTTCAAGCATGATGTTGTTATTAATTCTCATGCTTATCAATGAAATGATTTACGAGAGCATTATCCAGTTCCTAGTAAATTGAGTATGACTAAATGCTTACGTTGTAAACGTTAATCTTATGTGTCCAGTTCTGCTAACGGCAATCTTCCATCAACTTTACAAAACCTTTAACTCATTTATAGTATATAGTTTTTCGCGTTTACGGTGCAATCATTCCCACCCTGTCGAGTCCCTGACTTTGACTGTGAACATGATTCACACGTATCGTACCTTATTTTTCAAACGGTATATATTTTGTTTAGGTGGTAAAGTTAATCTGGTACCTTTAATTTTATACATTAAACGCATAAATTGTATATATATGGTACATAAACGAGTAGTCTTGTATTGCCCCTACTTTCATGTTACATTAAAATGTTAGTCCCATGTCACGCATTACAGTTTTTTACTTACCTAAACCTTACTAATTATATGTTGATTGAGTTTTGAAACATTTTAACCACTTATATTCAGCATTTATATATGTCAGTTTGCATCGAGTTTCGAGTAACGAGCAAGGAGGTTGGACGCGTGCTGAGCACCTAAATATTAAGTTTAACTCTAATTCCAGTGTATTTTGCAATTACTGGCCCAGATTACTCATGTAAATTGAACCGAAATAATTTAAAATCTTCGTTTCGTATTTGTGAACATTGCGACGTTGACTGGAGCTGCATAATAAATTATTACATAACATTAGGGTAGAGTAGAATGTATCGTTTCTGTATGTAAATCACATTTTCAACCGGAACACCTTATTGCATTCCCTACTAAGTGTATAAACGTCACCCTAATAAATATTTTTGGGTTTGATGATTGAGTTAGCGGCAATGGGATGATGAGATTATTGTCAAGTATAACAAGATTCTTATTGATGTGTTGACTCAATGCGCAGGGATGCTCACACATTGAAAATCTTGTAAAGCGTTAAAAGTACAGAATTTTTTATTCATGTTACAGTAAATTGTACATATGATGATTTGAGCGTCAACCAGCTATTAAATTATTTTCATTGTGTAGATCCAAATAAACATACCGATATTCAACCTCCTTCCTTATTGTAATTTCAAATTAATGAGTCAATATACAACTTGAAGTCATAAGCTGCACTCCATTTCGAACATATATATGGCATTTAACAATGAGTTTATAGTACATCCATGGATTGTTTAGTTTAGTATTCAGTTTAGAGTATATATCCCAATATATGTGACGGATGTTTGAAAAATATTGCACTGCTTAACGCAAACTACTTATGATTGGATGGAGTCACCTCCATACGTAGACCACTCTCATGTGTTTCTTTTACATGTGTAATTTAACATTAAAACGCTTATCTTTGGGATAGATTTTGTTTAAAATGTTTCAACTTTGATAAGCTTGTTAACTAAGTATGTTACGCACCACACAGACCAGTACAAACTTCGTTATGCTGTCTGTACGAATTGTTGGTGACAATTTTCTCACGATACTTTATCGCTAGACATTACACCAATATTTCAGGGCACATTGTAACACAACATTATCACACCTCCCATAACACTAACAACTACCTATACTTATAACTTTTACTGTCAATTAGTTACACTAATTACTGGGAATCGTTACTTTATTAACACTATAAACATGATTATCATAACCTCTTACTTTAGTTTTACTTTCTTGCAAATTATTAACACATCACGCTTATCATTTTTCACACCATAGTCTGCTTCCTGCACGTAAGAAAAATATTGTCAACACGTTTGTCTGTGTCTGATTAAGTTATACTACTTATTTGCATAAAAAATAACTCAAAGTTCATTAAAACTTTATGATCATTTCAAGTATATTTTCTTGAAGAGATTCAACTTTGTAATTTCCCAAAAACATTCCATCGAAGCATAAATGTGTTGAAAATAAAAGTTGAATACATCGTGGATAATTAAATAGCGTGCTATATGGTAATTTGGAATGAAAATTTGTTTGCAGATCAACGTCCCGTGAAAAGAACTCTACGATATGCGAGCTAGCGATAAATTCGGGTAGAAAAACGTCATCGTTGTCGTCAGCCCGTGGAAGGTTCTTCAACCTTCGTGATGGTAGGAGTGTGGAAGGTGGTGGTGATAAAAATAAGGAGGAGCAGAACGTTACCATCTCCATTGATGATCTTGATAGGTCACCAACTTATGATGTTTATATTGAAAATCCAAACTCTAACGAACCTTGCTACAAACGGGAACCTTTATATGAATCATCTTCATATCCTTCGGGCAATCATTTGGGGCCTGTGGACAGGGATAGGGATCGCGTTACTAATGGAGTGCCCATTGGTTGGATACTTTATCATTATTTTTTGTTCAATGAATTTTGTCAATAAAACGTTCGGCTTAATACATTTAACGTTCCTTTTCAGATTGCTTCTATAGACTGATGAGCGGTAAGAGATTGGTAAAAACTCACACACTTCGAGCGATAAGCGTGAATTCGTTACAAGAATGTCAAGACGCTTGTATAAACGAGCGTGGGTTCAACTGCAAGAGCATCTCGTATAGGTACATGCCTTCAACGGGGTACTCCTACCCTGTGAGCAATTGTGAGCTATCCAGCTACTACATGCAATCTGGGTCCATATCATCATCTTATTCTAAACTTGATTTTGTTGAGGATTATGACTATGATTATTTTCAACGAGAGACTCACTGCAAAACTACCTCTTCTGGCGGATTAGGAGGTATGCACCGTGAACATCTTTTTGCAATACACCCTTTTTATATCAACCTTAATTGGATACGTTTTCGTTTTATAGTTTGTGCGGTTGTGGTACGTCGGGGAGGAAGAGTGTCAACATCTTTGATCAAGTCATCTCATCATACTGTCACCTCCAGCCAATGTGAACATCTTTGCGCTACCAGTTTGTTCAGATGTCGTGCTTTTGCGTTTCGGTTTGTTTAACATCTATTCTTTTGTCTCCTCAAATTTATTTTACCCACGACAATTTTTTTTGTCTCCTCTAATTTTTTTTATCTCGAAATTTTTTTTGTCACGTCAATTTTTTATCCACTTACAATTTTGTTTATCCCCTTAAAATTTTTTATACTCAATTACGATAATTGTGCTGTTTTTGATCAGGCACACGACACGAGGTCGGGACCCGTACAATAGGTACCCGGCGACGAGTGTGACTCGGGATTTGCCCCCACCTGAACACACATGTTTGTTATACGACACTGATTTGATGCGACTACCATCTTATAACATTGAACCGGACCAGGACTTTGACTTGTTCGAGATGGGTAGATTGATGGGTGCTGAATGCGTGTTGTATGAACAGTTTTTGAACAGGAGACCTGGGTACTATAATCCTGGACCTGTTACTTCTACTTATGCGCCTTATCCTGAGAATAGGGAGTATGGACATGGGCAGTATGGTCATGGACAGTATGGTCATGGACAGCATGGACATGGGAGCTCTTATGGTACGGACAGAGACAGACTACCACCTCCATCTAATACACCATCAAATCAACCACCTCATGGTACGGAACCGATGAGGGAATTTAACCAACGGCCTAGTTTACCACCTAGTAGAGATCCTTATCCTGATAATTATCCTACTCGTGATCCTTCTACTCATACACGAGAGCCTTATCCACCTAGGGAGCCTTATCCACCTAGGGAACCTTATCCACCTAGGGAACAACCTAGGGAGCCTTACCCACCTAGGGAACCCTATCCACCTAGGGAACAATCTAGGGAGCCTCCTAGAGAATCCTATCCAGCCAGAGAACCTGGTACCCACCCACGTGATCCTATACCCCCAGACACTCTGAGGGATCCCCATCATAGAGATCAACACCCGCATGGAACGGGGACAAACTACCTTATTAACAGGGAGAGAGAACATGCCGCTCCACCACCACCATCTACCCTTGAGACTGGGCTTATGATTGGTGGCGGTGGCAGGGAACCTTATAACCCTGGTTCTTCTACTTTTGTTAAACAATCTGAAACTCATGCTAATTCATCTGCTGATACTCCCTATTATGACAAAGGGAAGGAGTGTAAGTTTTTATTGGCATATACATACTAATTCTTTCTTTTACACGCTTATGTGCATTTACATCATTTTGCTTTTTAAGTAGCTCGGGGGAAATTGATTAATATGTGCAAATTGTTTGTTGAACCGTTTTATTATTTGATAAATATTTGTAAATGATGAGGGATTGCTTTCATGAGATAATTACATTTTATGGGAGTGCTGAACTGATGAGTGTATCACGATACCCCGATACGATCTGATAATTTGTTTAACGCGACGATATAGCATGCTTGCGGGTGTTGAGACAAGACTCGTACCTGATCCCTGAAGTGTCGAGGGCAACGTTTCCAGTGAAAACCGTTGACGAGTGCAGGATAGAGTGCATCAGGAGCTTGCAGGTGCTCAGGTTCGACTGCAGGACCATGGCCTTTAGGTGGGTTTATCAATCATGTGTTTTATGAATTCTTGGAGACGGGTATGAAAATGGAATTTTGAAATGCAATAGGCACACGTCGCACACTCATGGAGGTGGAGGGAGTTGTCAATTGTCAGACCAGGTGGCGACGGACAGGGACCTTGTTCAATCTAGGGATAGGTATGAAGGTGCAGTCACGTTCATTTATGATGACAGGGAGCCTGGGTGCAGGACTAGTGGCAGTGGATCTGGTGGTTATCCTCCACCTGGATCTTATTACGATGACAGGAACAGGGATAGGGAAAGGGATAGAGGAGCTTATCGTAAGTTTACCTTGAATTTGAAGAAATTTTAATTTTGTTAGAATAATCTCTAGAGTTTAACCACGTTTGATGACGTTCCAGCGGGATACCAGGACTATTACGGTCAAGGAAAGCAGACGTACACTCCAACGTACCACCAAAGTTCTTATAACCAAGATAGATACGCTTATCCAAGTGCTTCTAGCACGTATTACCCACCTGCTAATAACAGATATAATTATGAGTACGAGAGGAGGTGGTCCACAGCTGCTCCTCCAAATTACAATGCTCATTATTGGGATTATCATAATCGGTATGGAGGGAGTCAAGGGAGTCAAGGGAGTGGAAGCAAATACTCACAGTACAATCATAATAGCCAATACAACCACTATCAACAACATCAACACCAACATCAACATCAGCAGCAATACAGTGAATATCCAAGTGGACAGGGTTAGTTGCGTTCATTTTTATCCTTATCTTGTTCATCCAAATGAATGTTGTAAACATCGGATTGTTGAATAATCTGATGCTGATTAGATTTATTTTACGTTTATCCTCATGTTTTCCTAAGCAAATCTCAAAAAAATTCCATTTTGCTAATGAATTGTGAACAATTTGCAGGAGGAGCAACGGTGAATGGCGAAAGATGCATGAGATCGTGTCGTCAAAACCGTGACGCAGGGTTCTACTATTGCCAAATAGACGAGCAGGGATCATGGGACTTTTGTTGCAGACCTGATCATTTCTGTGGATATTCCAAAGGGTTATCAGTCCCTTGGTGTTATGTAGGAACAGGGCCGTCCCAAAACATCTGGAGATCTTGTGAAGCAAAAGGAACTAGGAATAACCCGTTTTTCTCATCATCACCAAATGTTGCGTATCTCCATGATAGACTTCCACCTACAGTTTACTCTTTAACTAACACACAAGTTGCTAATTTGACTAAAGACAATGCTATCAGGTTGTTCACTAATAACACGATTGAAGAAATTGGAAGTCCTGTTGATAAAGAGAGGTTCGAGGCGAAACCTATTCATACTCAATCTACTAATGGAAGTAGTCAAGAAACTATTGTTAGGATTAGCAACACTACGAGTCTTGATAATAAGGAGACTAGTAAAGATAAACAGCAACCCAAGAAGAGTTAAGGGGGGTGTTTACTTTTTAGCACGCTTTCAATGGGAATTTTTAAGATTTTACACGGGGATTTTTTTTATTGGGTAGATTTATCTTTGTTTTTTAGGCCTGTGATTCATTTTGTTGTGATTTTTTGTTAACTAATAAAATTATTTTTAATCAATCTACTGTGGTTTTTTTTCGGGGAACTGGCGATTTTTTTTGCATCACCAACACCGGATCAAGAAGCTTTTAACACAATAGTTTAGAGCAGGGCATTAAAACAAATGGGAAATCGGCGGTACTCATCCATTCAGGTAAAAGTGTTGATTTAGGCAATAGGTTTGCTGAAAATAGATAGGATGGGGTATTTTTATACGTTCAGCTTTGTCTGTTGTCTGTGTTCCGAAATTCGTTATCATAAACCATTATTCTGGCAGTATTACAATAAGGCACCTGAGAAAGGGAATTGTGGTAAATATAGAGTTGGATGGAAAGTACATACAAATACGTTTAATGGCATATTATATATGGGTTTAGGGAAACGTATAGGGTCAACATTTTAACAAAGGTAAGGAATTTAATGCATCATTGAGCAACAACACCCTCGTCACTCGCACATGGGGTTCATTTTTTGGAGCAATAATGTGGAATATATAGTGTAGCAGGTTCAATAAACCCAGGCAGAGTTCATATCGTATAAAACACCTGAGAAACATTCTAGCCTTTTAGGCCCTTTGGGTGCCTTCTAGGTGCCGCTACCCTGCGGAGCACTTACCCAGCATGTAATAAATATGTTGTCAAAGTTTTAAAAAAAGTATCCGGGACTGGGAGTTGATCAGGATATTGACTGGCACTGATTGGGATTAAAAACATCAAAAATATTCAAGAATTAAGCACACAAAAAGACAACCAGCCAGGATAATTTACATGCAGGATAAGTGCTTTGTTTGTAGGGTAACCGCAGGGTAGGGTAAGGGTTCGGTAACGCTGTGAAAGGTAAGGGTGAAGAAGAGAAGTAAATATAGAATTCCAAAGGACAGTCTAAAAATATTTTTCGGGGCATTGTGGAGGGGTCAAGTGCACATATTTAAGGAGGTTGTTTAAGCGTAATTGTGTCAGTAGTAAAAAAGTATTGAAGACGTGACAATATGGAATTGATACTTGTGTATATTGTGTTGGGTTTAAGTTCTACTTGGGGGATTGATCAAGTTCCAGTTAAACATGTGAGTATACTCCTGAAATTTTAGAGTAAGCTTTGTGAGCATTAATTTCGCTGCACATCCCCCGACTGAGAGTGTTTATATTTGCTAAATTTCCAGATCCCAGGTTGCAGAAGTGATGATGTAAACTTTGATTTGATTTTGAAAGAGAATATGATGGAATGCGGTAGTCAACTAAATGCAGCATGCTGTTCTTCCCATACCATTCCTTCGATACTTCAGGGGGTTGGAGAATCGGATACCCGATGTGTTTGTTGCAAGAAACAAACAAACTATCTGAAATCGATTGGCAATGTTTCCACTGAACCATGTCAAGGCGATTGCTACAGACCTATCTACACCAAGGAGAAAAATGTTTGAAACTAATTATTATATGACTTGTTCATTTCAAGCTGTTTATTGTTGAAAATAATTATATTGAACTTTATGTTTTAATTTCTTAAACAGCTTCCAACGTGTGACCCAGATAATAACGTTTGTGGATCTTTACTCGCGAACAATGACTTGACTTGTGACAATTCTGGAGGGCTACAACCAACATGTTGCTCTAAAAATGATGGTGTTATGACTGGTAATCAATTTCACTGCTATTGCTGCCCTTCACATAAACGTTCAACTGGGAATTATACTTGTGCCCACGACTGTTTATACCCGGCTTCAATACAACCTAATACACAAATCAATTTTTCATCATAGGAATTCTTTTGGTTTTTTTTACTTTTTTGGTACTAATAAATTATTTTATTACAAGCATATTCATGTTTCTCTTCAACCGGGTTTTATAACATATTATCGATTAGCATCACTATGCATGATTAGTGCGATTCCGCTCGGTCAACGGGGGTTTAGTTTTTAGATTACAGAAGGTCATTTTCATATGTGAACACAGATTTTGTTGCATTTGCAAAATAAAGCATTATTAGCTACGCATTTGTAGGACTTACGTTCTGATAAAGTAAGTCATATCACAAATCATTATAAATGCGGAGAGTTTGCTTTTCCCTTGATTGGGTCCATTTTTATTTAGATATTACGAAAGGGTCATGAATGTATG
This sequence comes from Orchesella villosa, assembly GCA_036850725.1. Taxonomy (NCBI): domain Eukaryota; kingdom Metazoa; phylum Arthropoda; class Collembola; order Entomobryomorpha; family Orchesellidae; genus Orchesella; species Orchesella villosa. Next base: position 20,551 of record JAANSM010000150.1, on the reverse strand, counting down.
AGTTCCTCAATTACGCGATTTTCTTGCGATCCTACTAAAAAGCTAGGTTTTGAATTGCCTGTGAGGGGGGCGAAGCAGGATTAATGGACCACCTAGCACAATATGATAATAACCACAAAAAGTTAGGGTTCTGTCGATGTGGGTCTGTAAAAATCTGAAATAGACTTTTTGAAATGGTATTTTCATTCAGACATGGTTTGATGGCGAAAATTATTTTAACGTTGTTGCGTATAAATTAAATTCTAAGTTAGTATAGGAAAAAAATATTTTGTCAATATTAGTCTTGTAGCTTTGTGTTATTTTTTTCTCGAAATAAAAGTCATTAATTTTGGAATAAAATGTGCAGCATTATGAATATGTTGTATGTGTAAAATGAGTGCAATAAATCTAATTTTGATGTGAATATCTGTAATCTGTAATGCAGAAACGTCAGCTTATCATTTGGTTTAGTTAAACCTTGGTTTTATTTGCACCTCTTAATTTCCCATTTTGTTCAAACAAACTTTTTACAACCATTCCATTTAAAGAGTATTCCTGAATCCAGAAAACATTGGTATGCTATCGGTAAATATAAAAAGTCTCCACATAATCAGGTTCTCCAAAACCATTCCAATCATAATCCTATTGTCAAACCAGGTAACAATCTCAAACCTCCATCATTTTCCTGTTAATTTTACCTAATCACAAGGCGTATTTGTGTACAAAGGACGGACGTGGTGATAACAAAAAAAATTTTCATGAACAAAATACCTGATTACTTCATCCTCTCAAATTATGATCTCATGCATTTCCAGCACACTACTCATATCTAAAAACTCATTCATGATGCTTCTCCAATCCAATCCAAACCATCTCTTCTGCACGCATGACTCATCTCTATAAATATATTAGTGTGCGGTGCCGGTCGTAAAAACATTTTTTTTGCATCCATTCCATTGCGGGTGGATCACACTATCACATACCCATTCAACATATACTCAATTTACATATGTACAATGTTAGCGTTTCATATATATGAGAAATATACATATAACTGTGTATAGAAGGGAAAGGGTGATATTTGAAGTGTTTTTTGTGTCTCGGACGCTGTCGCTACTTATCGGGCTTTGAAGCATTCGGCATTCCTGCAACTTCAAGCTTATATATGTCCCAAGGTCTGTCTGTTGCAAAGCTGAAACTAGTTCATATTTCACAAAAATATACCCTTTAGAATAATACACCGTCAGGCTACACACTCTTCTTCTGCAGTTCCCTACAACACACCCAGTTCTACATCAAAGTAGGTATATTATATACAAGCGTGTGTGTATATATTGCAATCACTCTTCAGAACAGATTTACCAATAGCAGTAGCATCATATCATCATAAGACCCAAGCAAAAGCTAGATTTTTTTTGTATATTTCCCGACCTAAAGGAAGTGGTGTGTTATATATATATACAGAGGGTTGTTGTCAAAACATTGATAATATTTTTCAAACGGGAAATAACACACGATCTAAATTTGTTTTATCACGAACGAATTTAATTACCAAACGGTGAACTACTTTCTTTTTAAGATATTTTACGGGGCCCTCTAGTCAAGGGCGTTCTTCGAACATTTCAGGTGAGTTATTATACTCTTTGGAAACATACAACTACCTAATTTTTTGGATCTGGGTGGGTGGGGTACCTGGATATTTAATAGTTTTTATTGGTGTGAATAATTTTAGTTTGTGTATGCTGGGGGGTTGGGTTGGGGAAGGGTTGCCGGTTTGGGGTTTATTGGGGGTTGGGAAATTTTACCGGTGCGATATGGGAGTTTTTGGTTTTCGGGGACTATCTTTTGTTGTTTGTTGCGTTGACATTCGAATGTTTAGTTAGTTTGTTTTTAAATTTTTTTTAGATCAGCTGAGGTTTGTTTTCAAATTAACTGGTTGGGTTGGGTGGAATGTTTTAAAGCGTTTGTAAAAACACGCGTTTTTACCGTTTGTTTACTTTATTTCGGTTTAATTTTAAAGTGTGAATTTATTATGTAAGCATCAAGGCCATGGCTTGGTAAACAGAAAGTGGAAAGTGAAGTGTAGGTATGTATTTGTAAAAAAAATTGTGTAAATTTCCAGAATGGAACAGGAGTACGAAGATCAGCCTCCGCGTGAACGGCGTCAGCAAATAGAGGAGGAGGAGGAAGAAGAAGACGATACTCAACAGGATGTGTCTCAAGTATCGCAAGCTGATCGAGAAGCTGAAGAGGAGGAGGAACAAGATCAAATATCGCAGCCTCAACCATCCCCTCAAATTGCAGTGAGCTCTCCAACGCATAGCACTGCGTCTGCGCAGCAAGGTAAAGCTGAGGTGAAGATTCTTGAAACTGCTGAGGATATCCAGGAACGGAGAGAACAGGTTCTTGGAAGATATTCAGCTTTTAGGAGTGAGAGTAAAGTTAAGAGGGAAAAGTTGGAGGATTCAAGGAGGTTCCAGTATTTCAAACGGGATGCTGATGAGCTGGAATCTTGGATTTATGAAAAACTTCAGGCTGCTAGTGATGAAACTTTTAAAGATGCTACCAATCTTCAGGCCAAAATTCAAAAGCATCAGGTTTGTTTCATGGAAAATTGATTACTATTTTAAGCACTGATTTTTTGAATGTATTTAAATCAAAGTTTAATGTTGCAGGCATTTGAAGCAGAGGTGAGTGCGCACTCTAACGCGATCGTGAGTTTGGATAACACTGGTCAGGAGATGATTTCTCAAGGTCATTACGCATCAGACACGATCAAGAAGCGTTTGGAGGAGTTGCATAGATTGTGGGAGTTGCTACTATCAAGATTGGCGGAGAAAGGATTGAAACTTCAGCAAGCACTGGTGTTGGTGCAGTTCTTGAGGTCTTGTGACGAGGTTCTACTTTGGATCACCGATAAAGAAACGTTCGTGACTGCTGATGAGTTTGGAACAGATTTGGAACATGTTGAGGTGTTGCAGAGGAAGTTTGACGAGTTCCAGAAAGAGATGGCGAGTGAGGAGTATCGCGTTATGGAGGTGAATACACATGCTGATAAGCTGATTAGTGATGGTCATCCTGAGCACGAGTCTATTCAGAGGAAAAGGGAGGAGTTGAATGATAGCTGGCAACGGTTGAAGCAGCTTGCTGTTATGAGACAGGAGAAGCTGTTTGGAGCTCATGAGATTCAGCGGTTTAATAGGGATGCTGATGAGGCTATTGCTTGGATTAATGAGAAGGATGTTATTCTCAGTTCTGATGAGTATGGGCGGGATTTGGCGAGTATTCAGACTTTGATTAGGAAACATGAAGGTGTTGAACGGGATCTTGCTGCTTTGCATGATAAAGTCAATACTCTTGGGGCTGAGGCTGAGAGGCTCTGTGGAATTCATGGGGATCATGCTGAACAGATTAGGTCCAAGCATGAGGAAATTGTTGAGAACTGGGAGGGACTCGTTGAGAAGGCTAAGGTATGGACTATATCAAACTGTTTTATCATGTAAATTTTAAACTTTGAAGTGTATGTAATTGTATGATTTTTTTATCGTGATAATAGTCCCGAAAGTGTAAATTGGACGACAGTTATTCACTCCACCGGTTCCTGTCCGAGTACCGTGACCTTGTTAACTGGATAAACGACATGAAGCAGATAATAAGTGCTGATGATTTGGCAAAAGATGTTGCTGGTGCTGAGGCGCTTCTCGAACGTCACCAAGAGCATAAGGGAGAGATTGATGCTAGGGAGGATAGCTTCAAGCTGATTAGCGACAGTGGAAGCTCGCTAGTTGAGCGGAATCACTTTGCTGCTAGTGAAGTTGCTGAGAAACTCAATAGTTTGAGCGAGGAGAAGATTGGGCTGTTGAGTTTGTGGGAGGACAGGAGGGTCTTGTATGAACAGTGCATGGATCTTCAACTCTTCTACAGGGATACTGAGCAGGCTGATACTTGGATGGCCAAACAGGAGGTATACCATCGTTCGTTTATGCATTTTTAAGATATATTTTAGTCACAATTAAAGTAATATTAAAATTGATTAATTGTTCCAGGCGTTTTTGGAAAATACTGACCTCGGCGACAGTCTTGATTCTGTTGAAGCTCTTATCAAGAAGCACGAAGATTTTGAAAAGTCTCTTGCAGCTCAGGAGGAGAAGATAAAAGCGCTTGATGAGTTTGCTTCAAAATTGATTGAAGGACAGCATTATGCTGCTGAAGATGTTAGCCAGCGTCGGGCTCTGTTGTTGCAAAGAAGGAACGCTCTGCTTGAGAAGAGTGCCATGAGGAGAGCCACCCTGGATGCTGCGTTTAAACTCATGCAGTTTGAACGGGATTGCGATGAAACTAATGGATGGATCAGGGGAAAACTCAAGTTTGCTAATGATGATTCTTATTTGGTAAGTTGTTTATTTAGCGTGTTCAAAATCAAGATCATTTTTCAAGTAAACTCAATTACTGAATTATATGGATTACAGGACCCAACGAACCTGAATGGTAAGGTCCAGAAGCACGCAAACTTCATGAAGGAGTTGCAGGCGAACAAATCTCGAATTGACGAGGTTCTTGAGTCAGGAAGGAACTTGATTGACTCGTCCCATTATGGATCCGATCGTATTGAAGCTAGGGTTGAGGAGATTGTTCATTTATGGAAGCAGCTTGAAGAGGCTGGTGAGAAGAAGGAGAGTAGATTGGCTGAAGCATCTGCTCAACAGCAGTTCAACAGGACTATCGAGGATATTGAGCTTTGGCTGAGTGAGGTTGAAGCCCAACTTACAAGTGAAGATTATGGAAAGGATCTCACTAGTGTTCAGAATAATCAAAAGAAACACCAGCTTTTGGAGTCTGACGTTTCTGGACATCAGGATAGAGTTGATGTTATTAGGAATCAGGCTCAAGAGTTTATTGAGACTGGACATTTTGATAAGGATAATATTCAGAGGAAAGCGGAAGGTGTTGAGGGACGGTATAATGCTTTGATGAATCCTATTGAAGCTAGGAGGAAGAAACTTGGAGATTCCCTTCGTGTTAATCAATTGTTCAGGGATATTGAGGATGAGGAAGCTTGGGTTAGGGAGAAGGAGCCTATTGCAAGTTCTAATAATAGGGGGAGGGATCTTATTGGAGTTCAGAATTTAATCAAGAAACATCAAGCTGTTGTCAGTGAGATTTGTAATCATGAGGCTAGGGTTAACTCTGTTTGTGAGGCTGGGGCTAGCGTTTGTGATGGGGGTGGGTACATGGCTGATGAGGTCGGGTCCAGGGTAGGGAAGCTCAGGGAGCACTGGACTGCTCTTAGGGATAAAGCTGATAAAAGGAAGAGGGATCTAGACGATGCCTTGTTGGTGAGTTAATCAGGGGTGGTGTCTTTCTTCAAATAAGTGGTTTATTGGAATGGAGATGATAGCTGATTAAAATAAATTTTTGTAGGCGCACCAATATTTCGCTGATGCGAATGAAGCGGAGTCGTGGATGAAGGAGAAAGAACCACTTGTGCTGAGTCAGGATCTTGGTAAAGATGAGGATAGCGCTGAGGCTTTGTTGAAGAAGAACGAGGCTCTCATGTCTGATTTGGAGGCTTTCAAATCGACGATTGAAGGGCTTAGGGAACAAGCTGATGCGTGTAAATGTGCTCCTGTTAATGAGTACACTCCTGGGGGTGGTAAAGAAGTCGTTATGGCGCTCTATGATTACACTGAGAAGAGCCCCAGAGAAGTTTCTATGAAAAAGGGGGATGTTCTTACGCTACTCAACAGCAACAATAAGGTTTTTATACAAGATATGCTGGTTATATACAAGGTAAAATGTTGAAAGAATGTGTATTTAACTTATAAATTTGGCATTTAAACTCGTTGCAGGACTGGTGGAAGGTTGAGGTGAATGATAGGCAGGGGTTTGTACCAGCAGCGTATGTGAAGCGTATCGACTCAACTCTTTCAGCTTCTCAGCAAAACCTTGCTGATTCTAAGTCTTCAATCCAAACCCGTCAGAACCAGATCGAGTCGCAGTACAGCCAATTGCTGAATCTTGGACATACTCGTCAACAGAAGTTGTCGGAGGCTTGCAAAGCTTACGTGCTTGTTAGAGAAGCTGCGGAATTAGCGCAATGGATCAAGGATAAAGAGCAGTACGCTCAAGTTCAGGTTGCTGAAGTACCACAAGATGTTGATTTGGAACAGGTTGAGGTTATGCAGAAGAAGTTTGATGACTTCCAATCTGATTTGAAAGCTAATGAAGTTAGGCTTGCGGAGATGAACGTTATTGCTATGCAGCTTATGAGTTTGGGACAGACTGAAGCTGCTGTTAAGATTCAGACTCAGCTTGAGGATTTGAATCAGAAATGGAATTCTTTGCAACAAGTTACTCAGGAGAAGGCTGAGAAACTTGGGTCTGCTCATCAGGTTCAACGGTTTCATAGGGATGTTGATGAGACCAAAGATTGGATTGCTGAGAAGGATGAGGCTTTGAGTAAGGATGATTTAGGGAAGGATTTGAGGACTGTTCAGGCTTTGCAGAGGAAGCATGAAGGGCTGGAGAGGGATCTTGCTGCTCTTGGAGATAAAATCAGGTCTCTTGATGAGACTGCTACTAAACTCATGAGCACTCATCCTGAGAGCGCTGAAACCATTTACTCGAAGCAGAAGGAGATCAACCAGGAGTGGAGTCAGTTGCAGAGGAAGGCTAATGAGAGGAAGGAGAAATTGCTCGATTCTTATGATTTGCAGCGGTTCTTGTCTGATTATCGCGATTTGATGGGCTGGATCAATTCCATGATGAGTCTCGTGTCCAGTGATGAGTTGGCTACTGATGTTACTGGAGCTGAGGCTTTGCTTGAACGGCATCAGGAGCATCGGACTGAGATGGATGCTAGGACTGGGACTTTTCAGTCTTTTGAGTTGTTTGGGAAGCAGCTTCTTGAGAGTGGACATTATGCTAGCGTTGAGATTGGCGAGAAGCTTGAGAGCATGGCTGAGGCTAGGAGTGAGCTCGAGAAACAATGGATTGCCAGGAGGATGCAGCTTGATCAATGTCTGGAGTTGCAATTGTTCTACAGGGATTGCGAACAGGCAGAGGCTTGGATGCAGAGCAGGTGGGGTTTTATGTAGCAATTTTATACGTATCCTTATATTATTTTCAGCTAGATTTTAACAATAAATGTGTGTGAATGTTAGGGAGGCGTTTTTGGCTGAGGACAAGGACTCGAACTCTCAAAAGCAGGAGTCAGGTGGTCCAGGAACGGACAATGTTGAGGCGTTGATCAAGAAGCATGAAGATTTCGACAAGGCAATTTCATCTCAAGAGGAGAAAATCGCCCAGTTAACAGCATTTGCTGATCAGCTAATCTCATCAAACCACTACAGCACTAATGAAATCGCCCAGAAGAAGCAGCAGGTGCTTGATAGATGGGAGAAACTGAAGGATGCGTTGATTGAGAAACGGTCAAAATTGGGAGAGTCTCAAACTCTTCAACAATTCTCACGTGATGCTGATGAGATTGAGAACTGGATAAGCGAGAAACTTCAGTATGCTAGCGAGGAGTCTTATAAGGACCCTGCTAATATCCAGTCTAAACACCAGAAACATCAGGCTTTTGAAGCTGAGTTGGCTGCTAATGCTGATAGGATCCAAGCTGTACTTGCTATGGGTCATAATTTAATTGAGAAGAGGCAGTGTGCTGGCAGTGAAGAGGCTGTTGAAGCTAGGTTGGAGTCTATTGCTAATCAGTGGGAGACTCTTACCATGAAGACTAGTGAGAAGAGTTTGAAATTGAAAGAGGCTAATAAACAACGCACTTATATCGCTGCTGTTAAGGATCTTGATTTTTGGCTTGGTGAGGTTGAGAGTTTACTCACTAGTGAGGATAGTGGCAAAGATCTTGCTTCTGTTCAGAATTTAATCAAGAAACATCAACTTGTTGAGGCTGATATCACTGCCCATGAGGTATGTATGTATGTATGTATGGTGTTGGTTAGTTAAGGAATAGGGTAGTGAAATAAATATAATATTGTTCTATTTGCATTTCAGGAGAGGATCAGCGATATGAATACTCAGGCTGATAGTTTGATTGAGTCTGAGCAGTTTGATGCTGTTGCTATTCAGGAGAAGCGACAGAGTATCAACACTAGGTTTGAGCGCGTTAAGAACCTTGCTGCTCATAGGCAGTCTAGATTGAATGAGGCTTTTACTCTTCATCAATTCTTCAGGGATATTGCGGATCAGGAGAGCTGGATCAAAGAGAAGAAGCTTCTCGTTGGTAGTGGCGATTTTGGACGAGATCTTACCGGTGGGTTTATTTTTTGGGATATTACGTGTGCGAGATTTGTTTAAACGATTGTTTATTGCAATTCTTGTTAATTTTTTGGGCATTTTATTACGTGTTTGTTAACATGATTGTTTATTGTAATTCTTGTTAATTTTAGGCGTCCAAAACCTGAAGAAGAAGCACAAGCGATTGGAGGCTGAGCTTCAATCCCATGAGGTATGTATGTATTGGTCCGAAATATATGCTCCTTCCATCCCTTTGTTCGGCTCACAATTTGCATAGTTCGCTTTCTATGTCCTTTCATCGTTTACATATTGTTCTATTTTCATTTGCAGCCTGCTATTCAGGCAGTTCAGGAGGCTGGGAGCAAACTCATGGACATTTCAAACATTGGCGTTCCAGAAATCGAGTCTAGGTTGAAGGCCTTGTCTCAGGCTTGGTCAGAACTCAAACAACTTTGTTCTGAGAGGGGTGAGAAGCTGGAGCAGAGTCTTGTCTATCAACAGTTCCTTGCCAAGGTTGAGGAGGAGGAGGCTTGGATATCAGAGAAACAACAACTTCTCGTCGTTGATGATCTCGGAGATTCAATGGCCGCTGTTCAGGTTTGACAATCATCTCGAATGTTTTAATATTTTTTCATCTGGAATGAGTAAAATTTTTACATAAACTCTTTCCTGTTAATAGGGCCTGTTGAAGAAACACGACGCATTTGAAACGGACTTGTCAGTGCACCGTGAGAACATAAACGAGATAAACGAGTTGGCGAGTAATCTGATATCATCGTCTAACCACCATGCTCCTCAGATCGAGCAGAGAGTGACGTTACTGCAACAGAAGATGGATCAACTTGGTGCGTTGGCAAACAAACGTAAACACGGGTTATTGGACAACTCTGCATACCTTCAATTCATGTGGAAGGCTGATGTTGTTGAGTCTTGGATCGCTGATAAAGAAACTCACGTGAAGAGCGAGGAGTTTGGAAGGGACTTGTCAACAGTCCAAACTTTATTAACGAAACAGGATACTTTTGATGCTGGTTTGAACGCTTTTGAGAGCGAGGGTATCTCTAACATTCGTAATTTGAAGGATCAATTGATCGAGAGCAACCATGTTCAGAGTAGCTTGATCAACAAGAGGTTTGAGGATGTTGTTACGAGGTGGAAGAATTTACTTGCTGCTAGCAACGCTAGGAAAACTAGATTGCTTCATATGCAGGAGCAGTTCAGACAGATTGAGGAACTCTATTTGACCTTTGCCAAGAAGGCTAGCGCTTTTAACTCTTGGTTTGAGAATGCTGAGGAGGATCTCACTGATCCTGTTAGGTGTAATTCCATTGAGGAGATAAGGGCTTTGAGGGAAGCTCATGCACAATTTCAAGCTTCATTGTCATCTGCTGAAGCTGATTTCCAGGCTCTTGGAGCTTTAGATAAACAGATCAAGTCTTTTAACGTTGGACCTAATCCATACACTTGGTTTACTATGGAGGCTCTTGAGGAGACTTGGAGGAATCTACAGAAGATTATCAAGGAGCGGGATGGGGATCTTGCTAAAGAACTTCAACGACAGGAGGAAAACGATAAACTCAGAAAAGAGTTTGCCAAAATCGCTAATGCTTTCCATTCTTGGTTGACTGAGACTAGGTAACACTATTTATTTTAATCACTTATAGTTCATATTATCAAACCTTATGTTAACCTTTTAGGTTCAGGTTGCTCGGATGGGATGGGTAAACATCTTCATTTACATAGATGTGCAGAGTTGTGTTTTAGTTTTATTTAATTTGCATGTTAGTTTTAACGGGTTTGAGTTGATAATTTTGAGGGTGTTGTGTGAAAATTAAGGGTGTTAGTGTTGAGTTTGATTTGAGTTCGTGATATATTTGAAGTGATTGAATAATTGAGTTTGAAATTGATTTGATTAGGTCATCGATGATGGAGGGGACGGGAACGTTGGAGCAGCAGCTTGAGGCAACGAAGAGGAAAGCAGCTGAGGTGCGAGCCCGTCGATCGGACCTGAAGAAAATCGAGGACCTCGGCGCGATACTGGAAGAACACCTGATCCTCGATAATAGGTACACGGAGCATAGCACGGTGGGGCTCGCTCAGGCTTGGGATCAGCTAGATCAACTTGGTATGAGGATGCAGCATAACCTTGAGCAGCAAATTCAGGCCAGGAACCAGTCCGGAGTTTCAGAAGATGCTTTGAAAGAATTCTCTATGATGTTCAAGTTAGTATATCTTTCTTCTTCACTTTTATTCGGAAAATCAAGGCAAATGAAAGCAAGTTTGGTAAAAAATATTAACGAAAAAAATTGTAATGGTTTAGGCACTTCGACAAGGACAAGTCTGGTCGTCTGAACCAGCAGGAATTCAAGTCTTGTTTGCGAGCCCTTGGTTACGATCTACCTATGGTGGAGGAAGGACAACCTGACCCTGAGTTTGAAGCTATCCTTGACTCCGTAGACCCCAACAGAGATGGACACGTCTCGCTACAAGAGTACATGGCGTTCATGATCTCCAAAGAGACAGAAAATGTACAGAGCTCCGAGGAAATTGAAAATGCTTTCAGGGCTATTACCAGTGGAGAACGTGGATACGTTACCCGAGAGGAACTTTACTCCGTAAGTTTTTATCTGTTTTTTATTACATATACGATATTATTACGGATCCCTAATATACTTCGTTTTTCTATTCAGAACCTCACGAAAGAGATGGCAGACTACTGCGTATCCCGCATGAAAGCGTACGTTGATCCAAAAACGGGTCACCCAATACCTGGGGCTCTCGATTATGTCGACTTCACGCATCAGCTTTTCCAAAATTAATATATATTATATAGTGTTATGCTGCAAGATTCCTAGAAATTTTTAATATTATATCCTCCTTTACACTATATTCAATTTAATAATACTGCCTTAATTATACACATAACACTCTGTTCCCTTTATTTTAACAAATTATTAGTAAATTATTATATGCTAAACACATTTCTTTTTTCACTTTTCAATCGGAAATGGGTTATTTTAATCGGGGGTGGACTACTTGAACTTCAGGTATTTGCATAACTATTGCATCCGCACTTTAATGCATTCTCATACACGTAATACGCGGTGGCGTGAGAGAAGAAATTATGGGTATTGGGAACCTGAGAAGAAATATTTGTGGAAATTCACATTCCTGAAAGTATTGTTTACGAAATCCGCTGACCTGTGAGTACAGTATCGCTTATGGGTGGTTCCACTGTATGAAATTGTATGGCTGAAGTGCGGGCATGGAAATTCTTAGGGTACTTGGGCAGTTTCTGGAACAAATTTTCGAGCTTTAGGTTCGAAAACACTATAAAATCCGGTATTTTGAAGCTGAATATTAAGAAATCCGATTTTAACTAAAACGTTAGAAAATAAGGTGCGTGAAAGAACTTGGATGCCCGATGCAACATTAAGAGCTTCGATGCAACATTTCCCGAATGTAAAATAATACATGCAATTGATGGTATGATAAATAAATAAGAATAGTGTTGATTGCGACTACGAAATATTATTTTATTGATAAAAAACTGGATAAGAGTAAAGTAAAAACGAAAAGGCAATAATATATATTTAATATGTATATTAAGAATTGAATGAGTATTATGTTTAAAAAAACAACGCGTAAAATTAAAAGAGAATTTGATGGCACCAACCGTTTCGTTGCGAAAATATCATAACGGCACGGAATAAAAATTAATAATGTCATAATACTTTGATTGTTAAAGCTTGATTGATAAATTTTTAAAAAAACTCGTAAGCTCAGCGTTACGGGTAAAAATACTGATGTAAGTCATGTGTGTGTCTAGGCACGAGGGCACGTTCAATCTTGTTGCTCCTGAATTTCAGAGATTCAATATTTCAATGCTTATGTTTCTAATTTCAAACGAAAACATGTGTTATAAATCGTCGTGAGAATACACTTCACATTCTTATGACTAGTTAAAACGTTTAAAAAGTGATTGATGATAAAAAAGAGAAAAAATTCAAAGATTTTAAGTACTATAAATCCTTGAAAAAAATGCAAGATTTTAAGTACTCGAAATCCTTGTAAGAGAAAAAATGGCAAGATTTTAAGTACTCTAAATCCTTGAAAAAAATGCAAGATTTTAAGTACTCGAAATCCTTGAAAAAAATGCAAGATTTTAAGTACTATAAATCCTTGAAAAAAATGCAAGATTTTAAGTACTCGAAATCCTTGAAAAAAATGCAAGATTTTAAGTACTCGAAATCCTTGAAAAAAGTGCAAGATTTTAAGTACTATAAATCCTTGAAAAAAATGCAAGATTTTAAGTACTCTAAATCCTTGAAATAAATGCAAAGATCATAAGTACTCTAAATCCTTGAAAAAAATGCAAGATTTTAAGTACTATAAATCTTTGAAAAAAATGCATTAATTCGCCAGGCAGTATAACAAATGACAGTATTGTAAAATTTTAAAAATGCATTAATTCGCCAGGCAGTAAATGGCAGTATGTCTATAAATATATTATATGGCAGTTGTTGAACACATGATGACGATTCACTTTTGTGTTTTACACCACATCAACCCTGAGTCCTATGGATTTTGATACGGTGCAAGTGCCGCAGTAGCCACCGCATTTACCTTGAATATATTGCGACACTGAATTTCCTCCAAAATTTTTACGTACTACACGCATTGTTGAACGGTGTCCTGTTGTCGACCACGATGTTAAGCTGCTTACTGCTAGCCCTGTTGTTCGGAGATCTATCGCGAAACGACCTTGAGGACATATCATTGATGATGAGTAACAATCTCCTCCTGTTGCGTATGATATCAGGTCCTGCGATGATACAGCGAACGTAAAGTCATCAACTGAAAGGGTTTAAGACATATAATTAGTGCGTTTATTTTTATTGCATTACGGGGTCAACATTTATCGGGCATATTTAATATTTAGCCTCTATTTTCATGCTCATCAAGTCCAATTATTTCATTTAATTAATTATTCCAATTAATAGCCTCATCATTTCCATTAAAATTCAACGTAGTCAAGGATAGTATCTCAAAATACAGAAATTCTATATTTGATCATAAACTTTTATACACAGAATTTAGCTCGAAAAAAAACGAACCCCGTATTGGCGTTAAAATAAATCCAAACTTTATCTTCAATTTCAGTGAATAATTTTTTCCTTTCAATGGAGTTTTAAAGATTTATCGTAATAATTCATTAAATTGGTGAATTCACACGTTCATAAATTACACGTAAATCGTACAAAAAACTAACAATTTTGTTCTAAAAATAAAAAATTTGTCCCTAAAAATGCAACCCCCGTATCATATATGAAAGTGAAGTCTCAAAAATTACCGTCAATCTGAAGATTGGTGACGTTGAGTCTGAGACGCCTGAATGTAGTATGTCCAACTCGCCTGTTCCTGTCCATGACGCATTCACAAGAAGTCATTCTAGTTCCATTTCTGGGGCATGTTTCAGGTCTGATTAACCGTTTGTCATAAATCTCGGAAAAGTTGTTATCCTCGTTGACTGTAAGGTACTCTTTTGGCTTGTTATCAAGATCAGTCATACCATGGCAGTAAATGTTAACAGAAGTTCCACCAACAAGAAGTGTATATTGTTTATCAATGACCTGCATAAAATTTTTCGATAAAGCGTCCCTCATCTCAGCACAAGTCCTGAACACATTACACTCGCATTTTTGTTTTCTAGGCGGTTTAGTGAAATTTGCACAGTATTTTGCAGGGACTTTTGAACCTGTGTTGATTTGAGTGCAGAATACTTTACGTTTTTCTACTGAATACGAACGGGTTAGGTCTGTTGTGTTTGGGCAGTTGCACTTTGTCCATTCTGTTGTATCCCATCTGTAATTTGGAGGTGCTGGCATGTCATCGCAAGATTCAGATACCATGCAGTAATCGTATTCTTTTGGTTTTGGGGGTGGACAGTAATTTGTGTTGTTGGCGGATGCTATTGCGTGGGGGAGGGGTTCCGGGTCTGTCCAACCGTGCTTGTTCGTTCTGTGGCATCTTACGCGACGGGATGAAAGACCGTATCCTCCACATGATCTGGAGCACTGGAATTTTTTGGGATTTTTATCATTGGGTTATGTTGTACAATTACATAAACATTCAACATGTCAAAGATATCAAGAGATACATTGGGCTTTCAGTTTTTGTTAAAAAATATTTTTAACTATGGTATGTCAAATATTTTGACTGCGGGCATGGAAACTATTTAGAAAGCACATTTTTCGAACGTTTAAGTAAATTCGGGGAATTCCGAATATTTTGTTTCAAACGGGTTTTATAGTGTTTTCGAACATAAAGTTCGAAAATGTGTTCGAAAATCTATACCCGAAATTCTGGGTCTGCTGGACCCAGGCACCTTAAGAATTCCATGCCCGCTGCCCCAATTACACAATCTATACACTTGACATCTTTGAATAATGCAAATAAAATGTGTTACGAAAGAATAAAGCGAAATGAAATAGAAACCCTCAAAAAAACTCACGTTACTCCAACTGGATGAAATCCACTTGAAATGGGGGTACTTGGTGTTGTCCTTGCAGGGTTTGGTACACTCTTTATTTTGTTTAGGAGCTCTAGATTTCATACCCCTTTTATTCTTCCTCTTCGTACAGTAATGCTCGGAAACGTTAGTTTCCCTATTATTCCAAACTCGAACACAAGCAACATGCCTAGACTTCCTCCCCTTCCCACATTTCCCAGTTTCAACAACGCAATTGGACCAGTTCCCAAGTTTCCACTTGTAAGAAATGTCACATGCTTGTGCATAAAGTAACGTCGTGTAACGAATAGCACAAGCCTCAATTTCCTCAGGCTTCGATTCAGAACACTCTTGGTCTTCAACCACCTCATTACTAGTGTCTACAACACACTCAACAATCCGTTTCTTAACTCCTTGTAGGATATTCTTGCTCTCCTCACAATTCTCAACCTTATTCACGGGTATGGTGCAGTTTGTCCATTCTGATAATCTCCAATAGTTACATCCAGGTACTTGTTTTATCTCTTGTTCAGTGCAGTTACTCGTGTCTGGTGATATTGGTGATAAGCAGTAACTCGTTGGTACTGAAGTGCTTCTCCTCGACTCATGCACGCATTTAACTTGCCGTTTTTTAATGAATTCTCCAACACAAGAGTTATCTCGTAATCTTCCGCATTTTCCCCAAGGACCAGCAACCCAAACATAAGAATCGTTAACTGGGACGAATGGTTGGATATTGTAAACGTAATAAGGTGGGGTTGTCTTGGCAACACCTCCATAACCCTCCTCACCCCTCCCACCCATCCTCAAACTCCTAGCGCTATTCTTACCATTGACGCAGTTATGGTAACATTTTCTTTCTGATATTGGTTTTCCTCCAACAACTCCAGCGCATGCTGATTCATTAACACGAATCCCTCTCAGATAGCACGCAACATTACGTGTTTCAACTCCAACAGAACAAGATCCATTACATCCGCTCCAACTCGATTCAAATACCCATTCACCGCATTCCTGCATTGAGTTTGGTTTAGGTCCTGTGCAAACTGGGAAATCGCATGATACCGTTCTGTATCTATAAACCTTGCTGTTGTATAATCTGCAATCATCTGACCAATTTGAGATCTTGTATTTGCACGATTCTGTGCATTCTCGCGAGTATTCTGGTTTTTGAACGTTTAATCGTTCGCAAACGCTTGTGTTTGGGGATGGCGAGTTGTTTACCATGCACGTTATGTTGCGTGTTTGAGTGTTTCTCTCGCAGTCGCAGTCTGACCAGTTCGTGTTTGTGTACCGGGCGCATGGGATTACTTCGCAGGGGCGTTCCACTATCGGTTTTGGAACGTGCACGCAGTAGTCGGGGGGAAGGATCTGGCTGGTTGACCGCCCTAATAACATGCACGCGTATAACGCGCGGGTTCGACCCGGGCCACACGTCGTCGAGCACTGCAAAATATTTGAAACAAACATTTTACATACAATAACTTGGACTTAAAATCTTTGATTTGAAATTTTCATTTTTTACACCATGACGATTCAGTTTTTAAGTGCATTTACACATATTAAATAGTGGTTGCAGCAGCTCGGGATTTATTCTCGGGAAATATTTTGTTACTTTTGTTCTCGGAAAATTAATATATTTTTACCCGGATATCAATAAATGAAGGAAAATTAACGAAATCATCAGGCGTTGGGAAATGTTATTTAGAGACATATTTCAGTTGATCACGAACCTCATATAAAAAATGTGATTAGCCAAGATGAGTACAAAATGCTTCCCGATGATTTTTTCGTATGTAAAATGTCAATAAAGAACCAAAAAAACTGACGGGACACAAATAAATGTTAAAATGTTAAAATTTTGAGTCTGTCTTAAAAAATCTCACGAGAAAGTGTCATAACAAAATAAGCCCCCCGATTGTTAATTTTTCCCAAAAGCGTGTGAAAGCAAAACACATAAAAAAGAACTCACGGGACTCCATTGATCAATCTTCCACTCTCCACAAATGGTGTTAGGTTGCTCCGACATCCTGCAGTTCCTCCTATTAATAGGTTTATCCTGAATGCACTCCCTGTCATCAACGACCTCATAATTATCAACAGAAGAATCGACTAAACTCCTCCAGTTGAATCGTTGGCACCAAACATTCCTAATTTGATGTCCAGTAACGTTAGGAGATGTACCACACCTAATAATATTAGACCCCCTAACACCACACTCTGACCATTGAGTAAACCTCCATTTAGGTGGTTTATTCCTGCACTCTGATAAACAATCAGGTGGATGTGGTTTAGTTATCCCTGATTTGACACAGTAAGATTCTGATATTTTCTGGGTCGTGTTTGTGGTATGGACAGTTCTCGTACATTCTGTAGTATGGTTTCTTGAACATGATTCAGGGCATACTAGCCTATAAGCTAGTGTGCAGTGAGTATTACATGGTTTTGGATCGTGAGGTGGGATTCTTATGTTATCGCAATATGAAGATTGTACAACTGTTATTCTTGAATTAGATTTTCTAACGCATTCGTAAACGTATGGGATTGTTGTCCCGTTACAAACTGTTGTGCAAGTTGTTGATCCTTCAATTTTTGGGATCCACTCAAAACTATCATGTTCTGTTACGTTTTCGCTGCTAATCACGTATTGGAAAACTATATCTGGTGGTTTTAGTTTACCCACTGATAAGATTCTTATTTCTAGGTCTCTTTTTAAAGGCCGGGAGCTGGAGTTTATCCTCTCCACTATTTGGTCCGAACCACTGTATTCTAGAACACTGCCACCGTAATGGATCGTTTTTCGGAACATTGATACTACGAAGTGTCCGTTTAGCACGTATTCGCTTGTTATTGGGTCTAGTAATGCCAGGTAGTTGTCATCACGGGCTGAATTGTCGTAAGATCTTTGGCGGATGTCGATGTTTGACGCTCCTGATGGGATCGTTACTACTGCGTTGTAACCGTATTTTGTGCTGTTGTACGATCCTTGGCTTGTTGTGCATGTTGAACCGTCTCCGCCGCATACACCGCAGATGTCTGTTCAAACATGGGAATAAGGTTTAAGGCTTGAATTCGTAATCAATTCTAGCGATTTTTAAAACGTTTTTATTATGCGTTCAGGCATAACAATTTTCGGCAGCGCTAGAATTTTAAAATAATTCAAACGGGTTTGTTACCTAGTGTTTTGGAAGAATGCAGTCGCCTATCGCAACCGGCAGGTAAACAAGCACCGTTGACACAGACATCAAAGGTATCAATCCCACATGGAGTTCCATCAATGACCTTTTCTTTTAAAAGGTAGTATGAACTAGATCCATGCACTCTGCAGAACAACTTGCACATGTCCTTTGGACTTACTAAAATCATAAAACATTATCTTTTAGAACGCGTTTGAAATCTGAAATCATACCACGATAAAAAAAAGTGTAGAACCCACTTCCATTGTATTTGGGTACCCAAGTAACATCCTCTGGCAATCCGTTGATATTGAAATTATCCCCATTAAAGGCAGCACATTGACTAGCTCTGAAATCGAAACTAATGCTAGTGTTTGCACACTCGTGAGTGTTACAGCTTTCATATTTAACTCTTGGTCCCACGCAGTACTTCCCTCCGTTTCTTGGTTTTGGATTGTCACATTCCCTGAAAGACTTTCGAACACCACCTCCACATTCCCTAGAGCATTCTCCATAATCCTGCCATGAACCCCATCCACCATTTATTATTTTCAACTTTTCCAAATCTTTTAACACGCATTGACCCCTTTGACACCATTTATTTGATCCACAACGGGTTCCATCTGCCCAAGGCATGTGCTGAGTTCTACATCCTTCCGATTCCTCGGATTCAGGACCACCGTGATTTGTGCACCATAAACGACGGCAGGGGGGCTATACATACACAACAAATTACTATATTTTTTAAATCTACATCCAACATTTATCGGGAAATTAAATCGTGAAATGCACATCGTGAAAAGTTTAGAATGCAACTTTGTGAAATTGCCATCTTCACGAACTTTTGTGTTAAAAATCGCATGCATTTTTACTTTTATGGAAATTCAATATAATTGCATTCATGAAAATTTTAGTGAAAATTTATCTTCCGAGCAAACAATGAACTGCATGCGGGCCTTTATAGGGGATTTTCTAGGAAACTATTTATGAAATATTTTATGCTCATGAACCAAAAATTAATTTCAAGTTTGGGTAATTCTTTATGCATGCAGAAACTTTTGTTGCGGGGAATTGAAAATTTTATACGAAAATTATAAGCGTTTCTTATAAGAAATTGGACAATATAGTTTTTTATGAAAATCAGACTGGTGCAATAAAATAATCTCACCATGTAAGAACAAAGCTGTGAATTAGGTCCAAACACAAGTTCACACTGCTTATGTTCTGAAAAAATTTCACCAGGCTGTTGCACACTACTTCCAGATAGCGCGTCATCATCCACTGAATTCTCATCATCATTGTAAAGCAAATTTGAATCAGGTTTGTCCTCAAGGCAGTACCCATGACCAGCACTATAAATATCAACATAATTATTTCGTAAAGACAGACAGACAAACATCGCGACCACATAAAACCATGTTTACAGACATGCAAATCCAAACAAAACGAAAAAAATATAGACAGACAGACAAACAAAGGAGGTTGATAAATGCAACTTACTCCAAAAACTCAGTGAGAAAATGCCTTGAACATCTAGACCAAGCCCATGGATAAGTGTTATGATCAAGCATCCTGCTCATAACGTAATGTTGTATGGAAGTCTTGTCTAAATTCCTTGTCCTAGTATCTTCACTTGATAAAGATTCGTCACGGTCACCGTTAGCAATGGATCTATCCACAAAACTCTGGCACTTGTAGTCATCATCATGAGGCATATTTAACACATGTCCTAGTTCATGCGCAATCGTAAACGCTGCGCTTAACCCGTTATCCTGAACAATAGCGCATGAAGCGTAGTGATCGCACATTGTACCCAGTTCAGCTAACCCTAGGGTGTCGCATTTACCCACCCATGGGTTTCTGCATATCGTTTCTCTTGTTAGTAATAACGCTGTATCATGGTGTAGCGCATGCCTGTCGTCAGGGTGATTATGCTCTTTTTGCCATTTGCAAAAATTTCTTAGCATCTCCGATGCACTTGTTCCATGCGTTTTATTTGCGCTATTCGCACCACTAAAATCCGTATCTGTGAGGACATGGAAATTTACTAGCACTATGTTCACTGGGTTACCAATACTCGCATCTCTGTACACCAACGCTACAATCGAGAGTAGCGTTAGCACATAATGCTTTAAGTTGTCTCCATGGTAACTAGACATTGTCTGATCCGTTACTACCGTTAACTCAACATAACGTTCTGTGGATAACGATCGTTTTGATCGCGTTTTTAATACTTCTTCTTCGGAATCGTAATCCTCGTCTGAATAATATGGTTCGTTTGTTATCTGCAGCGTGCTTGTGTTTCGGGTACTCGGCATTGGAGGTGCGTTGCGCTGGGGACCACGGATCTGGTAGATCTCGTGCTCTGGGCTGTTCACGGCTCGGGGCTCTATAAAGTAGCTTCCGTCTGATGTGCGGATGTGGCCAGTCTGTAATTTATGTGAAATATTTTTATATATAACCAATATATGATAAGTGATGATGTAAAGGTGTTAATAAAATGCAAATTTACCATTCCAGAACAAAGACTAACGGCGACAGAAGACTCAATATCTCCGAGTACGTATCCGTTGTAGAAGCATCCTTCAAATGAGTCGTCGTTTTTTTCGTTGTCCCTCGTAACCCA
>JAANSM010000149.1:0-42641 GCA_036850725.1 Orchesella villosa | reverse complement strand
ACACATTCCCAATCTCCTACTTTGTCTACCAACGAGCGGTAGAGCGGTGGCTGTGTGAGCTATGACTAAACCCATGTACGTGAGATTATATTACATGATTATTTTTGCAGACCAAAACCAAGCCACATATTTTGTTGGTTTGGGTCAATGGACAATAAATCTAGTAGCTACACACACCTGATCGGCAAACAAAGCCAGTTGAATGTAACGAAATGCAGAAAGTGCCAACATTTCATATCTGAATAGTCCAATAATAAACACAATAATTGGTTGATTAGGGCCTGACTAAACTATAGTATTAGCCCCATTCCTTCCTGTTTTAAAATGAAATGTTAGCTTGTAATTTACGATGACAAGAATCAGAATCAGAGTCAATTCTTTACTAGTCTCGTTAGGTATAGAAAGATGAGGGAGATTGGAAATGCATTTTAGACTCTAAAATTACCTATACAATATCGTTTTTTGTGGTACCTTTCATTTTTAAGGTTTTGCATTTGCGAAATGCATATAAGTATTTGTGTCTGACAATTACCTTGGTTTTTTTTACTATTATGAGTTTTGGATGAAATGAGGGTTGGTTAATCTAAAACACAAATCTTTTTTTCTTTCCCTTTGTTGAGTTGAGCACATTGCCAATAATATAATGGGGAGGCTTGTACGTAACATTATTGTAAGAGACCGACCTACTTTAAAAAAGAAACAGTGATTTCTGAGTCAATGCGTTTTTTTGAGATAGAGAGATAGAGATTCAGACTAATCTTGCATGAAAAATGGTATTGGATAGAACGGTTACAACAAATATAAAAAAAATCTTTATTTATATGACATTCCTAACTTATAAGCTATCCCAATCGTTTAAGTGTTTAGAAAGGGATCTCATTACGTGAGCTTTGTTTGTGCTCCTAGCGAGCTAAATATAATAGTTGTATGATGGAAATTTACATACTTATATAGGTTTTTTTACTCATGCACCACTGTTACTTTCGCTGAAAAAAGGCATAATAATTTCATAAAAGTGCAACGATTTATGCATACTTTATGTACTTGTTTAAAGATTTTTTAAAAAGAAAAGTGAATTTTCTCACAATCCCTCATTTTTATGAACATTCTTTTTTTATTATGAACAACAGTCATGAAATTACTTGTTGAACTGATTTTGTTGGTTGTATAAAGTGTAGAAATGTGCCTATTTTTTTAGATGCATCGTGCAAAACTATACCTAACCGTTTGTTAAACCGTGATTATATGTAATTACATACATACCTTGTTTTACAATTGGATGACGTGTCCCGACTTTAAATCCGATTGTGTGCAATATTGTTTTCATTAAAGATTTAAAATCAACGTAGAAATTTTTATAACAAGCGACGTGATTCACTTTGTAACAATGAAACACTAACTAAGTAAGGTATATTCACCTTCGTTCTCTATAATTTTTTTATGTAAAATTCTTACAAAAAAATTGGCTTGGAACATTAACAACGTAAAATTATTCCTGGAGTCTTCACTCACCCGGAAATGGAACTTGCACTCCAGTAGCCAAACAAACGTTATATTTTTTTGCACTGTGCGTGTACAATAGCTTGCATCACATACTGCAGCGCTTTTATCTTTCTTTTATGAAAAGCAAAGGGGTAACAACCACTCTTTTCATACGAGGAGGACGCTTGGAACACAGGCGTGTGCAGAATGGTACAGCTGAAATGCAACTGATCCATCCGTCAGCTTACACACACAACATGAAAAAAAAAGATATGTGATGTGGAGAGCTTGTCATATCAGCATGATATAATAAGTATGAGCTCAGTCTTTCTTTGCCTTTCTCACTCAGTTCAACATGTTTTAGCTATATTAATGTAGAGCTCCATATAGCAATAATAGTATTCACGAAGAGCTCTCCTTTTGACAGGAGTAGTAGCAGTCCAACAGGTGGTCATGATAATATTGCATACCAAACATTCAAACTATATCCCTACATATCAAGTAGATATTATGTAGTATGCTCTAATCAAAGACAATTGTTTCAAATTAGGATGATCTTTCTTATAGTAGTATAACACGAACCACGTAATGCAGCATTAAAAGTGAGAAGTAGTAGGATACAATACAAGCATATATAGTAAAAATCTATCAGTATCTGTTGTAAAATTCAAAACTCACTATCAGAAAGAAACCCTTTCTTTTGGGCAACTCACATTTATAAACCTTTAGTTAGCTAAGGAGCTCACTGCATGCATGCATTTTACCATTATCTAAATGAAAAATGATAGTATAATATGGTCTGGTCTCTTTAGCTGCTTCTACTGCTCACTAATTCAAGTTATGTCATAAGTCTCATAAAAGTGAAATATGGATACTGAAGAAATAAACAGTCCCATATTGCATTCCCCACCTGCGGCTCTACACACATCAATATAAAGCTCATAATTCTTAAACATTAGCTAATATACAGTCTACTATTTCCACACTGTAAGGATTGATGGATTATGGTGTACAGAGAGTTAACCGGTTGCAATGAATTTACTAGCTAATTATTTTCTCGTGATGTGATCATTTTACAATGAGAAGGATTGATGATGATGTGAGTTCTTTATTTGAAGTGGGCATTATTAGATGCGTACACACGAAAAAAAAATATTGATAGGCTATAGAAATTTTCATTTAACATTTGCAATCAAATCCCCCCATCGTGACACCTTTCATTCTGCTAATGAAATAAAGTGGAATGAATGACTGCATAAATGTAAGTATCTGCACTATGTCATGGCGTGCATGCTGTCGAAGTAGATTCAATTGGGGATGCAGCATGTCAAATGGGAGAAACCAAGGATGCATGCATATGCATTAATTAATGGTTTCAATGTATATAATAGGGAATTCTATATGTCTGAATAAAATGACCTTTAAAATTTTTTGGACAGGCTTATGAATAAAACATCCCTATTATATAATTCATCTAGTGGGGGGTAAAGATTAAAGGTGGATTGATATCGTCAATCGTGGTAGCATCAGCATCACACGGTTAATTAAATCGAGATCAGAATATCGCACCCCGCCCCGTAAGCAATTTCACTTAAAATTTTCTTTTATAGATTAGTTTGAAACTATCTTATGTGACTTGTGCACATCTAATCTAACTCTTATTCTGGTAGAAAGGTTTGGGGTGGCGGGCTTGACATCTAGACGAGAGTGAAGAGTAAAGGTCATTGTATTGAATTGAGTCAAGGAACTGTTAAGGTCAAAGGGGACCGCAGAAAACAACTAATCAATAAGTATAATATGATACTATGACTCTTCTACAATGAATAGATACGCTAAGAAAATCCATTACTCACTTACACACACATATATTGAGTCAAGGAACTGGTAAGGTCAAAGGGGACCGCAGAAAACAACTAATCAATAAGTATAATATGATACTATGACTCTTCTACAATGAATAGATACGCTAAGAAAATCCATTACTCACTTACACACACATATACAACTCTTCGGGTGTTGGTTTCAACCCATTCATAATATTTAGATGGGAGCCGATAATACATATTTTGTAGACATATACATTTTATTTGATATCATGTGTGAATATGCTGTTCCAAAAAAGTCAAAGTTTTCCATGTTATCAAATGACCCTAATTTAGGTATATTAAATGCATGAAAGAGTGTGAGAATGAGTATGGAAAACTTTAACCGCTCAAAGTTGTTTCTTATTATATAATTTACCCCGTAAAAATACTTAACATTTTATGATGTGTATACAACCCAGCAGACATATGAATTCTACGAAAATGAAGCTGAAGTATAAGAAATAGGATATTATTTTATCTTAATCACGAGCCCATCCTTCCGATTTCATTTATCTACACATGATCGAAAGCATCGTAAAAATGTATCAGGCGCCTTGTAAAGTCCTTGTGTTCTAATCTTAAATTTTTGACATATGTATATGAATTGAATGTATTGACGAGGATTGAAGGAGCATACCATTTTCTTGTGAATAAACTTTACTCAGAATTCAGAATGCATGTGTTGCTTTACAAAAAAATGGACAAAGTTATATGACACTTTGTTTCCTAGAACAAAGCTTAGGCCTATGGGAAAAAATGATATTTTATACGCAAATAGCATTAAGTGTCATTGATATCTCTGCTGCATACTTACTCAATGGAATGCCTTATATGATTTTTTGGTATGTTACAGCTTTGTACTTATTACAAAAAAAGCTGTTGAAAAATCCAGAGTTCAAAAAACCTACCTGCTTCCCACTTGCTTTACAATTTAAGTGTGTAATAAATGCATATAATGTATACAAATACGCTACTAGTACATAGTATAAGATCAAGTTGTGTGTGTGTATTTCTCCTTGTCTACTAACAAGTTTTATGCAGATCAAGATCAAGAATCGTTTTATCTCTTTGTATATCATGTTTAGCTTATTGGGAGCTAATATTATGGATGTAACACATGATGTGTCATGTCTACATATAAGTATTTGGTGATTGTATCAACGAAATCAAGATCTTTTAAGACATATTGCTTTGCATAATGGGCACGGGTCCCATAAATCCATAGTCTTTGTTCATAAAAAAGTAAAATTAGCATACATACTTTGAGCGTCCCTATCAGATCTCTAGAAATGTTGCAAGTTTTAACGGTCTACTTTGTGAAGCATTATCTGAAATTCGACCATGTTTTATACATGTTTAAGGTAGCATTATTTTGTTTTACACAAGTGAATAACCAGTAAAACCTAGCAACAATCTGCTCTACATGGCAATTAAAATAAGAGCATTTTATAATTGGTGTAGTCACAACTTGTCAATCAGTCATAACATAACAAATTGACATGAGAACTAACATTACAAATGAAATCACCTGAAATAGCTTTCTTCCTCAGTGTGACCTTGACGTAATTGGGAATGCTTATCACGGTCATGTTTTACTGCTTAAAGTTAACAATAAAACCTCATTTACTACCGTCCCGAAACACGAAATGACGATAATAGTTATTATGACGTATAGCTATGGTGTTAAATTGCATTGAAATCATCCAACTTGTGGGAAGGATATTTGGATAATTCCTTTGTCAAAGAATTTTGTGTGCATATGTACCTCATAGATGATTTCATTCTGTTTTTTCATGAGTGCAACCTGTCAATAACTTTTACTACGCATGTGTAATACAAATAAGCTATCAATTATTTCAATTTGAATGATGGATATCGTCATATTTTTAATACATCACGTCAGCATGAAATTAAAATTTAGCCATGTTGCGCATTATGATAAGACGTATCATTATCAATCTACAGGATATATAACGAGGGAAATAGGAACAACTTTTTTTAACTATCTAAACATGCGAAAGTGTCAATGTGTAAATTTGATCAGCATGAATTTCGGGACAAGTTAAATACTCCGTATTTGCTAACGTGTGTGTATGACATCAGCCCGAATATTGAAGGAATTACTTCAATTTACGTTGGTATTTAATCTACAGATATGAAACCCTCGCCTCGCCCGTCATCAATCACATTAAACCAAATGCAAATCAATCATTCAAAGAATAGTTTGAGCAAGTAATGGCTCACACTATGCTAATAGATTTGTCATGTTCCAAAGTATTTTATCCCGACTTGGAATAAATTGTCCACAAATTAAAATAAACGTTATATGTATATATATATATGGTGTATATACTTATCACCATATCATGTCCTATAAGTGTTCCTAGTTCTAACCTTGTGCACGTGTGGTTGGCGTAGCCATGAACTGTACTAAGCCATTGCCAAGTAGTACCGGTGGTGGTATATCAACATTTGCTAACAAATAAGAAGTCACAATGGAACCATAATGAAATTATAGGCGGATCAAAAACTAGACAAAATATTTTGTTCTAAAGGACAACCGGTTATTATGGAACATACTACCCCAACATGATCAAGTTAGCCTATTATATAGCCCATGAACCATGAAAAATTGCATGCAAACGATCATTGTATTATAGAACACACCATTTAATAGATAAATAGTTATATGAAAGTTATAAGCAATCAATGTTTTTAAGCTTCCTTTTCTTATCATTTAAGATAATAGCATTAGCTAGACTAAAAATGAGTTAAAAATTTCGTCCGCCCATGAAGTGGTTCACACGTAGTGGAAAGGTGATTAAACGAGAGAACTGGGCCAAACCCAGATAGCTCAGCATATATTCCAGTTTCCAGTCCATGCTTTATACACTTGTGATGCGGTGTGGCTAAAAAAATGCAGGTTACGAAGGTGCTATTCTGGATAATGTATGCATTATATTTTATGCACTTTTAATACCCCTAAGGCTTATTTCGGAAACCACTAGCTTCGCCTTTTCAACCGTTTAATTAATTGCTTTATATTTCTACACTGCCTTAATTTTTTTATGATTTTGCCTCCACTTCATTTCCTGGATAATTTCACATTATATATGCACACTTAAATTACTTCCTCAATTTCTACAAATGTTGTAAAATGCCAAAAACCCTTAACAAATTGGAAGCGGAAGAAACTGAAAAACTTACCAAACTGTCACCTGGAAAGATTCACTTAGAAGAGAGCAGGAGTTAAGATTTTGCACAAAAAAAATAAGGGAATCGGTTCTTGCTTAGTCGAAACAGTAAAATGAGCCACAGGAACAGCGAAATGCGAGTGGATGCACTTGGCTGGGGTTACTACTTCGAACTGTCACAGGTTCTGGTTGATGTCCCTCATATCACGGCCCTTTTCTCTCTTCTTACTTCACCAACATATTGTGGAGATGATGACAACGACGCCAGCAGCATTAGGAATGATTGAAGAAGCATTAGAAACAGTGCCATTTTCATAATATATGTATATATCTCTTATTGTAGTCCAGGTTGTACTACATTTTCTACTGGTGTACATTTACATACTTAACAGATTGACTACATACATATAAACGTATATATATATATATTTATTTTATGTATGCATTTCTGTATATACTGATATAGAATGACTGTAAAATATTCATACAATGGTAGATAAAGCAGTTTTTCGTTCAGTAAGTAATCTTGTATTTAGTTACTGGGAGTTAAAATAGATAAGGGGAAGAATGGATGGCCATGATATTATTTTGTAGCAACCTATCCAACAAAGCACCTTTACTACATAAGGATATAGCTTTGTGTTGTGGTGTCAGTGCAGTGTTAGGATCAGATCAGGGCAACTGTGACAATATGTAAAAGAAAGAGATGTGTGTGTGCCTATATTTAGGTACATGATATTGATATCTGTGTGTAGTTCCTCTACATTCAGAATGCCTTCACTTGGATATCCTTCAGAGTGTGAGCGAATGTACGAAAAAACGGTGAGATTGGGTTCGGTCTCTGGACACAAATAAATGGGCTGGTTGTGGAAAAAAACGTTCCATGATAAGCTTCTCCTTAAAAATGCTTCTGAGTAACCTTAATATTAACTGGTAACCAAATGAGGTGTCCTCCTAACAATATGCTAATTCACGTTTTGGAGGTTTCGCTAGACTCACTTTTTTTCCCTTTGTCTCCACGATAATCATGGCATGATCAAACAATAACCTAGCTGGACCTTTTGCATTACCTTGCTTTGTGACTAAATTGCTTTAAAAAAATCAGGCTAAAAATGTGCAATGCCAAGCCAACTGACACTACAATTCTTCGTCTGAAAACCCTAGTTTTTTTTTCTTGGCAAAAGTATGCTCCCTCTATACAGTTTTATATAAGATGAAAGTAATAGATTGGAAGGTATTTCAGTGGTTACAATCTTATGAAACCATGTAAAGAAATAAAAGTTTGAGCGACTGGCTATATTAATGAGTGGCATCTAGATTTTGACCACACCTATCACGGCTATTACCTTGATGATGATGACATGATGAAAACTGCAATGTACACAATAGGACTAAAGATTTAAGTATGCATCAGTCACTCAATTTAGACAAAGTTTTGCCTAAACTCAATTCTATTCCAGTTCAATTTAATGCTAATGTGCTAAAGTTAAAAAAAATGAAAGAAAAATGTAGGTTGCTTAAAAAGTACTTGCATACATCTTAAGTAATCCATGAAATCAGCAAAATGTTGGATGGTTTTAACCTTGTATTTAGCTGGAATGTTTTTAAGGCGTCTCAAGCAAGGAACTTAGCATATTAACATATATATAAGTAAGTTGTACACGTAGGTTGGCAATAGACAGGGAAAAAAATTAAACGTGATCAGTGATAACAATATCGGAAGAAAATATATATATATAAAAAAAGGTTTTATTGGTGCAAATTAATTAAGCACAAAAATGGCATAATGAAATCAACACAAGAAAACACTTAAATTCTATGAACATAATAATTAAGAAGTTGTGCATTTACATCTAAACATTTCTCTAGATCACTATTACATAATACATTCACTGTCAAAATAATACCTGGTGCAATTACAAACAACAAAAAAAATAACGTCACATAATATCAAAGTAAAAATAGGCTAAGGAATTTTACAATTTAGGGAATATCAATATCAATGTGCTGATCGAAATGGTCACAAGTCACAATCACTCGGAAAATAAAGCCTTGAGAAGAAACAAAAGGAACAATGAGTCCGTCTCAGGATACTTGCTATACATACATATCACCGCATAACATCACATCTCACATCACATCACATTTCAATAATAAGTCAAGGAATCCCTTTGTCAAAAAGAGAAAGGCTTAAAGGGTTCACAAGAGGTTTACAAGGTTGACCAAAACTCCACTGACGAGTTGAAAAAAGAATCTTGCTTGCATCATTGGCTAATATCTGTCAATATTTTGTCTCATATATGTGTTCACAAACATTGAAAGCATGTAATATAAGTATATATTGCTGATTACAGGCCTGAATTTTTTCGTTCTTAGATTTCAAAAAGAAATACAATAATATTATTATGTAGCATGTGGAACTTGACGTTTTCTATTCTAAAATGCATTCTCTATCAAGTGCTATTGATGTTTGAGAGAAAGAAGTATATATTTAGCTTAAAAGGAAGCAACAAGGTCAAAAAAAAGATTGAGCTGAGAAAAACAAAACCCAAGAGAGCAGTGCAGTAAAACACCTTGAATAAGTACAAAAGGAAAAGGTTCACCGTAGGTCAGTTTCAAAGATGCAGTTTTAAGCATGTAGTCACAACAACAATATGTTTAACGTTACTCGTGGTGAGGGTCAAAGTACTATGCAAAATCAGATGTTGTCAATAACATGTGGAAGAAACGTAAAATTTTTTGATGACCTTGGCCTAACGCCTTTCAATTTTAAGCTCTTTATCAACAACTTCATCATGCATGCTTCATTTCTTCATTACATTTGAGGCCTTACTACTGCTAGCATCTACTCATACTATCTTAAGTTATAGAAAACGTCGGTTGTTTGGATTCATGCGAACCTGACTGTAAAACGGTAGACAATTTAAGAAAACAAAAAAGTATCTTATGAATTTATTAAAATTCGTCACCTGGGAAACATTACATACTTTTACATATGCAAATAGTAGCGAAAGCAATCAAAAGATTGATAACAGCAGAGCAGAAAATGGAAATCTTAAAGTGCCCCATACTTCAAATTTAGATTTCTCAGTGCAAGTAAAAGAAAGAAAAATAAAGTTGCTCATGCTCTAAACAACTTCATTACAATTACTGAAAAACAATTAAGCTCTTAAAAAGTTATTTCCAAGCCAAATTTTCTCACCAAGAACCATTTCTCCCATGTTGAAACCCAGAATCGCTTCCACATATATATTTATATATATATATAATTAAAATGTTTGAGCCACCATACAAACTATTATATACAACTTTGTACTATTTCCCAGAGAAAGTTAAGGCAATGGTCGCATTGCTCACTACATATTCCACAACACGTTGTTTCGTTGACATTTGAAACCCTAATTTTAATAGCTAGATGTCAGTTTCCGTTCAGTTTTACACATATATTTTTGTACAAAAACAGGATCCGCTTCCTCAATTCCAATTCTTGTATCCAACCAACCTCTCATTTCCTCTCATTAATGCACACTCAGACCAATTTAGAAAGACTGGTAAAGTCTATGGACAAAGGGGCAAACTAAAAAACTAAATTTTAATTAAATATTATTGTAAACTCACATAACAACACTCGTTAACTCATGTCAGAGAAACAGTTGTCCTCCTCTCACTTGAAGCTTCCTCAATTTTGCCTCTTTTTTCAGAGTCTTTGTAATGCTGGGCCCTCATTGGTCCCAACAAGCTTTGCATGGGTTGCATGGGGTTTTCATCAGGGGTTTGTTAGCTATAAGGCTTCATTTGATAGATATACTGTGCTGGTGAAGACACAAAAATCGATATCTGAGTTCTGAGTCCGTTCTCATACACGCTGCTTTATTCCATTGTAGTCATAAATGCTCAATAATGCTGTTAGAGTACGTACTTTTCCTTGCTACTGATAAGTCTACTGCTGAGGCAGATGCCTGAATGAATATATATATATATGTATGATGATGGGGTTGCATTTATTTATGAGAAGCTCCGATGCATTTCATATACATAAAGACTATATATGAGTTTTCAAAGAACGTACGTCTGAGGTAAATGTCTGCATTATAATGCTGCACTACATGCGTTGAAAAGTAAGCAGCAATTAAGATAGAGGAGACCCTTTCCTTCAACATTTCTTACAATAAGTCGTTTTTTCTAGGCTTATTGCCAGCTACATACATCACGTTGCATAATAAAAAAAATATTTATTTGATTATTGTTTGCTAATGAAAAAAAATAAAATTAGCTATTCAAGCATAATAGATAGGAATCAGACACGCCATTTATCTAATTTGTTTGTGTAATGGGTGGAGGGGAAGGAAGTTAATAAAATGATTCAACGTTGTCAAAAGCCTTACGTTTGGGATTTTAATCCCTAGTTGAATACTAGGCTGGAGTACTGGAAACACGAGTATCGATGAACTATAGGGGGTGACAAGAATAGTTGAAGAGTTTTAGTCAACGAATTTAGTTTTATATTTATTTTTACACGAGTTATATAGCCCGGTCAAGTACCTGACTGAAATTTAATTTGAGTTATAAATGGAACGTTATCATGAACCCTATTATGGGCACTCTCAAGGTGACACTGAGCACAGTAGTAGAACTGCATCCAGCTGGGATGGAAACGTAGAAGTCTCAGCATCAACGTCCACCAATAATACTGAGGAGAGTAGTAGTAGTAGTCGTCGACGAGATGAGGAAAAGTCGAGGAGTAGTCGAAAGAGTCATCGTTCAGCAAGCAGTAGTCATCGGAAAGACAGGTAAATATATAGATGATAGATGTACTTGTGGTTTATAGATTTCAATCAACATTTGGAATCGAAAATGGTGTTTAAAAAATCAGTCAAAATGACGTTTTTTATCAATAGAATGAGGAGTAGAAGTCGAAGTAGGAGCAGGAGTAGGGACAGGGACAAAGACAGATCGTCGCGTCATGAAAAACGGAGAAAGGAAAAGAAGAGGCATAAGCGTAGATCGTCATCCCGTTCTTCAAAATCCAGATCTCGTTCAAGATCCCGTTCCAGATCCTCAGATAGAAGAAGCAGACATTGGAGAAGAAGAAGACATCGTAGCAACTCTCGTGCATCCAGTGACGACTACAGGTAACAAATATGCAATATTTTGTCAAACAGGGCAGTTTTACAAGTCATTCTACTCTCAGTTTTGCTTCTTACTTTTGTTGAAACCAAACTTCACAGCTTTTCTCAAAAATGCATTTGATTTTTTTAATAGTGACCATCATGGGGATAGCCGATGGGATTACAAGACGCAGTATGATTCGTACAAGTACCAAGAACCAAATAGTACCATTATGGTTCGAGGTTTGGCGTTGCATCTCACAGAAAACGATGTATGTTTTAGAACGAATTCTTTATGTATAATTTTTATAAAGAAACCATTGTACCACGTTAAACGTTTGCTTTGAAATGCTAACAAATTATGGTTTTATAACTTTCAGATTAGGCAAGATGTATTGAAGTGTGGAATCATGGTAAAGGATATCCGGTTAATAAGGAATCGTGATACAGGTCCGCTTAGGTTATATTTACTTGTTGTTCATTAAAAAACAAATTCAAGTTTTTCCACTCCACAAAAAATTCGGAGTACCGGGGGTTCAGAGGACATAAAAATCCAAGTTGGGGAGTGCTAAATGAAAGCTCCATGTAACAACATCTCCTCTTAAA
Source organism: Orchesella villosa (assembly GCA_036850725.1). NCBI lineage: Eukaryota > Metazoa > Arthropoda > Collembola > Entomobryomorpha > Orchesellidae > Orchesella > Orchesella villosa. The sequence continues at coordinate 30,386 of JAANSM010000149.1, read as the reverse complement.
AATGATCCATCTTAAATATAAAACAGGTGCATCAAGGGGATTTGCCTTCGTGGAGTTCAATTCAGTAGCAGAAGCAACCCGATGGATGGATATGAAAAAGGTAGTTCATGGTTTCAAATGCATTTTTAAGTTTTGATAGCATAAGTAAATTTGTGTCTTGTTTAGGGCTTACTTGTTCTTCATGATCAATATCAAGCGAACCTAATATATAGCATTCCAAAAATACCCTCCTCCGATGGAGTTTCAAAACTTGTTGCGGATTGGTTTTGTGAAAGGGTATGAACTTAATCACGTTGTAATTCAATACATGCATAAATACTCACAAACAAAATGGTTCTCTTATAATTTTAATTGGCTTTTTTCGTTAGTGCCATGGCCATAACTTTAAGCGTCGAGAATTTTGTTATAAATGTAATGCACCGAGACCAGAAGAACAAGATTTAGACCTATTCGATGAAATTAGTTCGCACCCTACTAGCAGTAAGTTTTTATATAAATCTTGAATCAAAATTCGATACACATGTAGATAAGCTGCCACGCAAGTTTGAAAATATTGTCTTACAATTTTTTAGCAATTATATTAAGCAACCTAGACACCCTAACGACAGAGGAGGGGGTACTACAATCGTTTCAATGTCGGCCTACTATGGCATGCATTCCTATAAAAAATGTAAAAATTGCCAGAGAGCCAGGTACTTGTCTGTCCAGGGGTATTTGCTATGTCGAAGCAAACAATGTGTCTGAAGCATCCCGTTTGTTCACGGTGCTTTCTCAGGAAACTCTGGAAATAGATGGGAGATTAGGTAATTCCCCCTTTTGTATATATTAACGAGGAACATAAAATTGAAGCTTATATTTAATTATAAATTATTCCACTTGATTTTTTGTAGTCGCTGCGGCATATGGGAAAACATCAAATCCTGCAACGTTGCTGAAAAACAGTAACGCCGCTGCTGCAGCTTTAGCTGCTGCTCAATGGACTAACAGTAGTAGTGTCGTGAGTGTAGAAGTACCTGCTGCAGGTCCACCATGCACGGAAGTCAAGACCGAGGTAGTGTATTAAATCATTCTACTATAAATCACATATAGTAAATGTGAATATGAAGATATATATGAGGTATTTTACTATATTTTAGAACGATGTGGAGAAAATGGCTCAATATTCCGCTTCCATCTACGCAAAAACTCCAGAAGAGTACGCATCGTACCTTGACTATTATCGTGGTTACTACAAACAAGAGGTGAGTAGCAACATCCAAACATTTTTAAAAGTATACATCCTCAACAGTTATCGTTGCCAAAGGACACAATACAAACAACTACGTGTCTCTGATTGTAGATGGCAAAAGGATGTGCAAAGGATACAACTCTGAAATCTGGTCATCAAACAAATCAGAACCCAGTGGTAGCGGCATCAGTACGAAAAGCAGTTTTCACTGCGAACCATGTCATGTATCATGCCTCTTCTAGTTTCCATACGATTTACACGGTTATCATTTTTAATTGTATAGGGTTCTCAATCATCTTTCGGCTGGTCCGACAAGCAAGACTTAGGAATGCCTCAAGGTCAGCAAATAGAATTAACGTAGTACATTAAATTGGAACAGTTTCACCAATGTAGATTATCATATTTCAGGTGTTCCAGATACGAGTCGGTATCAGTATGATGAGACCAACGGCTATTATTTTGACCCAGCATCAGGCTTGTACTATGACGCTACTACCCAGTACTTTTACGATGCTGAGAAGCAACAGTTTCTCCATTGGTGCCCACAAGACAAAAAATATGTGGCAGTTACCGGAAGCTGTGATGGCGATAGCTCAGAAAAAGTAGATATTCTCAATGGTGATACGAAGCGTAAGGGAAAGAAAGTAGAAAAGCAAGATAAAGTAAAAGTAGCTAAGAGAATTGCCAAGGTAAGCCACCTGGTTCTACTTTGAAACTTCTGAAAGTATTTTTTTCACTTTGAAATTCTTTTTCATATTCGGAATATCAAATCAATTTTTAGGAAATGGAAAAGTGGGCCAAAACACTAAACCAAAAGAAGGACGCTACGATCAGACAGCCACCGTCAATGGAATCAAGTTCGTCTGCATCCTCAATTTATGCTTCTAGCTACGCAGCTTCGAGTTCCAAGTCCAGCATACTTGACCAGGAGTATGTGTACACCGCCGCAGAAAACATTTCAACCTACCAACCAGCCGTAAGTTTAAAACAATCTTACGGAAAATGTTGACAGTATTATACTTAAGATGTACTAATTATTAAAAATCTTTCTGGTTGTAGTCTACGATGGTAGACAGTATTCGGAGATCACACTCGGAATACGATAGTGGGAGTGACGAGGATAAATTGGATTTCACAGCCTCTAGCAAGGAAACAAATTTCGTTGATGAAAGTAAACTTGCATGCCTTCTATGTAAGCGCCGGTTCGCAAGTATGGATATTTTACAAAAGTGAGTAACACTTCCCGAAAATATATTCTGATTGTGATTACACAATTTACTACGCAAACGGTATAAGCTCAACATTGTGTTTTTTATATCTAGACACGTTAAGATGTCTGAATTGCACAAAAAGAATTTGGAAGCCGCACGACTAGAAAATTCTGATTTAAATGCTATGCCTGGCTCATCATCATCATCAGCATCTTCCGCATTATACAGAGACAGGGCAAAAGAAAGAAGAGAGAAATTTGGATCTGATGCTGGTGTTAGCAAAAACGCATTGAAAGTAAGTGACCGTCAGTCAAACTCATAAATTTTCATTTAAGAACCCTTCGTTAACCCCTAAACTAACTTAAATCTCCATTTTTAATTACAGGACTTATACATGCAAGCGAAGAAGGACTTTTCTACGGCATACGTTGAAGAACCAACCAGAACTGGCATCAAAAATGATAACATAGGAAATCGGATGCTTCAAAGAATGGGTTGGCAAGAAGGCCAAGGTTTGGGAAGGGATAATCAAGGAAGAGTTGACATTATTATGGTATTTACGTTAAAAAATTATTCATATTTAATTTAGCAACTAAATTAAAGTTAAAACTGTGGTCTAACTTCATCTTATTTTAATGTTTAGGCTGAGCGAAGAGCTGGCAAATTTGGCCTTGGAATCCGAACACCAGAAGTGCTAGATGAAACACTAGACCCACAAACAAAAGCCCGTAAGCTCACCCTAGCTCGGTACCAGGAGCTTGACTGAAGTATTCACTGCTCAGATCCGTACATTGTGCCCGAACCATAATTTTTGTCCATTGTTGCAGCCTCTTGTTGTGAATTTATCGGAACTTAAAATCGCTTTATAAGTTTGTCTTCAAGCCACCTCTACAAAGTTCTTGAGAATTGAAAACCTTTTGTGATATATTATTTCAATAGTATAATTTTTCACACTTTTCATTTATTCAAAGTCACCGTTTGTTCGTTGGTGTGTATTCCAATTGTAGGTGCATCACCCCTAGTAACGGTCTTGAATTGTTTGATGAAACTTTTTGCAACGTGTAAATTCATAAGTTAAATTAGGATTATTATCGGCAAATAGCTCTTTTATGCTCACGTAAATAATGGGCCTTCTAATTCAAGTTGAAAACGTTGTGTCAGTAAGTAAGAATTTTCGATTCTCTGCGCCAGCCTTATTGAATAAGTTGTGAGGCAAATATTCCAATACAATGTAAACGCTAAAGATTAGGTTTCAATATTTGTTAATTGTATTTTAAAGTTCTTTACCATAAGATTCAGCAAGATGCAAATGATTTTAAATTTTATATCAATAGGATTAGTTTGTAGTTTCGAATTATGTAGTTTTTATCGCTGCGATTTAGTGTCTCGTTTCGACCTTTTCACCAGCCAACCAAGCATTTTATTGTAGTTAGTTATAATCGAGAAAACATATTTACGATAATTGTCCTCTTACATTTGCTACAAAAGAGTTTTAAATTTATTTAAATACATAACCCATCACTACATGTGTATGAGCTATACATAAGCACTTGTTACGCATGATAAACATTTCGTTATAGTTTTATTACATGTCAACACTCCAAATGTAAAACTGGTATTACATTATTATTGACGAAAACAAATAAATACATAAATTCAATTTAAAAATTAAAATAATACGGTTCTAATCATTTGTTTAATCCTTTCTTGCTCATAATCTAAGCAATCAAAATGTAAGAACGAAATTTGCATATAGATACGTATCTGCATCAAAGATCGATCGACTCAGCAAACTAGTTTTTGAGAAAAACAAGCTGAAGTAAAGCGTAGTTGCCGGTGGGTTTCTTAACACTGACTAGAATTATACAATATAGGACCCTCGAAATATATACTTTGATAGATAGTCGATGATGTAAAATAGTTGTTGGATTAAATGAAGTTGAGGAAGAAACGAGAGGTGAACTATGAATCGTTGTATCTAAGAAATATTCATATACTATCCCTGAGACTCTGAGAACTTCTGAGTATGATCTATTCTGAGCTTAATTTTTAGGATGAGAAAAGCTAACTACTTAAGAAGTATGTACACATAAGAGTATTACATGAACAAGTCATTTTAGCTATCGTCCATACCACCGCATATGCATATCGGTGACAGGTTCTCATCCGAACTCCGAAGTCAAGCATCATTACGCCTGGTTGTTACTTGGGAAGGTGAACAGTGAACACCTTGTAATAACGGGGTTGTCAACGTTTTTTTATTCAAAATTATACTTATACGAATAGAGCAAATTATTATTCATTTGTTGCCGTAAGGAATTTAAAAGAATGTCATTACCATAGAATCTTAATAATAGTATTACATTCATTTACCACAATAATATATAGAAAATTGCATTAAAGTTGTAACTTAAAGGAAGCAACAACAGAGATATAACAAAGAGGGTAAGTAAATTTGATCTTTATTTTTCATTCTCATTCATTTAATCTCCCAGTTTGCCCACAACCTAAAATTCAGAATATACAAATTAAACTCTTGGTTGGGGTGGGTTATGCAGTTTCATCGCGCACATTATTATACAAAACTTTTTATATTAGATGTATTATATTGGACAGGAGTTTCATAATGGATGAGCTACAAATCAATTTTATATTCTGACTTGTGACTGACGTTAAATAAAACCCATTTGGCAACAAGTTTAGATAGAATTGACTGTATCGTATCGGGATTCATGTTTAATTGTGGGAATGGGAGCTTCATAATGTGTTCATCGTTTGTATGATTGTAATATGCCTTCTGTATCTTCAGACGTCAAATTTTACAGCACTGTTCAAATAGACTCCAATGTGCTTTGCAAGTAATGATGCGTGTATAATGTACACGCGTGTAGTTATGATATATACATACACATTATTTGTACCTATAATGGAAAACTACGATAGCGTATTTTGCAGACAGTAATACGTGATACGATATAATTATGTTTTATACCATCTCTCAGCAATCAGTCAATTGATAATAATGTTGTGAATTAAACAAGCTTGAAACGCAGTAAAATGCGTCATACCGTCATTCCCTTTTCACCAACACAACATAAAATGATTTGCCATGAACTTGACGGATTATAAATTTTAGAATTTGAGCACCAAAACATTGAATTGAAATAGAAATGTATTAAAATAACTGCAAATTTTCACCTAAAATCTCTACTTTGAATTGAACAAGGTCATTGGGTCATTTTTGCTGTCATTCGTTTTACATGTTTGAATGCCGTAGCTGTGGCCAATTTTGATTCCTGCAAAAAAACCAACATCCTTCTCCCAGTCTTCCTTTCTATTCTTGCCCACTTTTCATCATGATAATATGAGTTGTTTTGCTGAAGACCAACAGATTTGTTGCGTCTGCTGGTTTACAAGGGAGCTCATGCATAAAATGTAAGTAGTTAAAACAGCACATAATAAACAAAACTAAGCAATAAAACAAAAAAAGATTCACTTTCAACAATGGCTTCAAGCATTTTGCCTCAAAAAGTGATAACAATTAATGTTCACACGCTTTGCATTAGTACTAGTAAGTGCATATATATGCTCGTAAGAATTCAAAAAAGGGATCCCTCAATTGCAATACCAAGTTTATAAGATACCTCAGAAGTAGCACAGCTTCAGTCATTGTGACTTGTTTGTAAATTCTCAAAAAAAAATTGTAAACGATTTTCATGAAATACTCTAACAACACATATATCTCCTAGTCCCAACTTCGTTCCCACACCTCCTAAGGCCTCCCCTACCAATTCATGAAGCGGATGTACATCTTAAATCTTACCCAATAATGTTCATTTTATGTCTTACTGTACATTCTGCACAATATTATACTACCTACATGTCTACAACTGAATTCATGCTTGCGGAACACAGCCTCACGAAAACTATCAGAATCTCAGCACAATTTACGGACAGATGTATACAACATCAGCACGCGAGCAAACCTAATGAAAAAAAAGTTAGATTTCACTCTTAAAATTGAGAGTTATAGTTTTATTGCTATAATTTTTTCCTTCGTTTTTTGTAGTTATACTTCATCATCATATTTATCACCAACTCATATCATAAGCCACAACAACAAAGCACATGGTGCGATTGTGGAGGCTACATGTAATGCGAAAACTTTAGCAAGTAAAAATTTCATAAATGAAGGTAAAATACATTGTATATATACTATACAATCTTCATCTTTATCACGATGTGATGTGCTGATGACGACGGGGATGATGACATGATGAAGAGCAGTGAGAAATGTAAAATGCATGAGTTAGAGTTTAACAAAGAACTTTTAGGTACAAAATATCTATATGTATCACATAAAAAGTCATGCAAAGACACTATACATAGTGCTCGTAGTGGATCACCATATTTACTGCTAAAAGTGGAATATTATAGGAATGGTTGGCTGCTTTTTCATGCTTTAAGTTTAAGTTGTTACACAAAAAACGGCAACATATTTCATGAAAGTATACATTCACATGCATAATATTGGTCTTCCTCTCACAGAAAAGGTTGTGAGACTCACGAAGAAGTAAGTAGACAGAAGCACACAATAATCATCACATCATGTATATATATGCCACATGAAGAACAGAAACAGTCGAAACTGAGCATTTGAAGTAGGTATCTCTTACAACTTTTTTACTCTTCTCTTTTGTTACACTCTGCAGCTGCTATATATACACAATAGCCAGAGCCACCAATATACTTACACACCAGCAGAAAAGTTATTCTCTGCTACTAACTTGAGCATATGAGCGACATGAAAATAATTTTTACAATGCACACTTGTTACCACAACCATCAGATTCAGGATACAGAAGAGAGTAAAATATACAATAACGAATTGTGAATTGGGAGAAGGGGTGAACCAGGAACTTTCATTAACACACATCAACAAATGCTCTCCTCTCATATTATTATTATTTACTTGCTGATGAACACTCAGCATAATATTCAGTTTGGTGTAACCATCCAGGTTGTTTGGGTCCCATTGTGTCCTCTATAATAAGTATATATACCATCATCTTTAAACGTGCACTCTGTTCTTCGCATTTTTTTCTGTGCTATTTTTTCTACAAATAACTGCATCTTTTGGAAATCGGATCTTCAGACAGTGTACTATATACAACTACAATTACTTCCGTTTCCATGCCAGGTACAGGATTGGTCTTTACTTTTTAAAAAACTTTGTCATAATATTATTTATTCAAAATGACATCATGATTTATCTCCTTCCCATTAGTAGACAGTAGATTGTAACGAGTTTGAGCAATTTCGTGTTTTCTCATTTTCATAAAGCAAGCAAATTTTTAGGCATTAGGCAGAATTTAAATGAGATGAAGTTAGCTGTTAAAACCATTACTTTCATTTTCATTTGGGCTTGCGTACTAATCGTAAGCTATGATAGTTCATGCTTGTGAGCACTATCAGGCTTTAGACATTTTGTTCAGTAACAGTAATCAATGTTTTGCATATATTATCCAAATAATGACAAGGTACACTATACGTGCGTTACTGGGATCGTGTAAATTTGCTTGTGAGTATGAGATTAATACGAAGACACATAATTTTATCTTGTGTTACAAGACTTGTAATCGTAGGTCGTTGTGTTTTTACTTATGTAGTTAGGGTTTGTTGTTTTCATTGTCTTTTATGTCATATAACTTTTGCATTTTCAAGCAAATCCTATCTTGAATCTTGATTGAGTAGTCGTAATTATACCTAATATTACCTCAAATTTTGAGCTGTGCTTAATGTATTCATGCATAAAAGGTCTTGGCATTCGCTCACGTTTAACAATTAACGGCTATTAAGGTGATATTTTGCAATAATTTGCATCAGTCAGTACGTTTCTGTGAGTAATTTATTCGCAATAAAACCAATGCAGGCATTGTAAATCCAGCGGTTCGTATAATAATAGCAAAGTTTTAGACAGTATCGCAAGTGCTACAAAAGGATTTTATGTAGCTGTAAAATTCTTATTAATGTCTTTGTTTAGAGCTAATCCAATTTAGGAGAAGGAGCACGACTTTACGCGCACGCTTACGCACTTTCCAATGTGCTTTTTTTAGTGTTTAGTGGGTTTCCTCGTGCATATTATCTCCTTACTCAGCAGTTATTACTTTTTCACGTGTTGGTTGTTTTGGTAGAGTTGCAACTTGCAACATAGTAGGTACGCTGTTCTTGTATGGATATAAGTGGGTAATCATGTGTTTGTGTTGTACCTTGTTCTAGGAAATACTTGCTCAGGGAAACGGATGTGATTTTACGGGACTTCACCAGTCCAAACAATTAAATTCGTTAAAGTAATCTCTCCATTCATACTCGAGTGGATATGTGATATCGGATATTACAGAAACGTAGTAACGCCATCGATTGAAAACATTAACACGCTATAAGTTATAGTGAAAAGTTTGTGTTAGTTTTTCACTGACAATTGAATGTATTGGATTTTTCATTTGTTTTGAACTGGTTTCATTGAACTTGAGATGACATTGACCCTCATTGTTTATACCGTTGATATAATACCGTCGAAACTGTTAGTGAGTATTTGGAACTGAAATGTGAGTTGGTGGATGTGAAACTGCCCATGTGTTTTCTGGAGAAATTGTATAACTGTCAACTATTCTCAACTTGAAAAGATTTGGACGAGAGCCATGCCTTGTCAACATGATAATGGTTAAAATTCTGTTTTAGATCAACGACCCGTCTTAAACTGAAATCTCTGCAGCAGCGTGTAGGATATTACTGTTCCTCTTGTAAAATTGAGAAACCGTCTGTTGTGATTGATAGAGTAGTTTACGTCAAACAAATTTTTTATGCGTTTTCTTTCATTGTACTGTCTTGTTTTGAGTAACCACCTATGATTAATAGCTAGATCTATCAAGGCAAAAGAAAGGACGAGCTAGAGCGTTCGCAGAAAGTGTTTTTGTAATGTAAGGTTGTTCATCTTCCAAGCAAGGGTAATTCTGTCTAGTCTAAAAAATCGTTGATGTAAACAAACTTGTTTTTTAATTTAAGATATTATAATTTAAAAAATAATAAGTCTGATTCCAGCTATTTTAATGCAGTTTTTTAAATCTCCCGATAGTGAAGTATACTCCAGTGTTTTGTGCGCATGTAATTCTTTTAGAACCTTATGAAGTAACAACAATGCGCATAAACTTTGATTTTAATCAGTGACAAAGGGCATAAAAGCTAATGTAAAATGAGGCTTGCAATTACGAAATGTTATGTATTTTTATAGTACCTGAAAAGAGATCCTTTTTATAACGCTACTTCGTGAATATATCTTATACTATACTCTTCCTTGTGTTTAGCTATACCACTTATATAAATTTTACCAGAAACCTTTGTACGTTTAATGTATTGAAAAGTATTTAAAAATGGATATGCGAATTCCACAAATGGACCTAATTTTACCATGGGACCGACTCAGAGACTGGGTTCATTGTATGGCTGTCGTCACGTTTGACCTGGAGCTTGGACAAACGCTTGAGGTATGATTTAGTTTGAAAGGTTTTGTAATATAAAACTTGTTAAATAAAACAATTTCATGGTGTCTTATTTGTGTTTTCAGATGTTGTTTCCGCCTCATGTTAAACTGACAGAATCGGAGAGGAGCAACATTTGCTATTTATCCTTCCCTGACTCGAATTCTGGTTGTATGGGTGACACCCAGTTTCATTTCAGAATTCGACATGCGCCAAGCAAACTGGATCTTGTGGAGTGTCAACAGTTCAGTAAAACATACAATTCAAAGTGCCCACCTGCACTCCAGGTAGACCAAAACTCTATTCTTGGTTATGTTTACTTTCGTCAAGTGAAAGATCCTACACTTCGTCGAGGCTATTTCCAAAAGGTTTGTTACCTTATGCAATTTCATCATCAGTTCAACATTGGCAATCGTCAGTAACTAACTTCAACCTTTGAACTAATTTCATTTCATATTATCTTTTCAGTCTGTTGTGATAATGTCAAAGTTTCCCTTTCTGAATCTCTTCACTCAAATGCTCGACATCCTTGCTCCTGAGTTCTTTGACAAAGGCCCCAATGTAATTTCTTCTGCATGTAAAGATATTTATGTGTGGCCTATCCCTACACCCGGACAAATTTTGAGTTTGCCGTTCTTGGGAACAAATCTGCAGGTATGTATGAAAACTTGTGTTATGTAAGGAATTTTTTTTACTGGTGACTATCTGACCTTTTACTATTCTATAAATACCAGATAACAATCCCGACCATTAACTGTCTCAGCAATGGATCTCCAGTGACGTCATCTCAAATGAATACGCAGGTTACTTCGTTTGGATCGAAAATATCAACAATTATACCGTCTGTTTACCAAGCTGATTTATTTCAAGCTCTACGACCAGTTTTATCACATGTGCATTTACTATGGGAGCTGGTTCTTACTGCAGAGCCAATCGTTGTGATGGCTCCGCTACCTGACACTTGTGCCAATACCGTTCATGCCCTCCTCAGGTATTTGCACAGTGAGCAATTTTTCACTTAAGTATCATTAAATATTTCAAAATTTACATGTGATCTTACCACTGTTCCCCATAGTATGATATTTCCGCTACGCTACTGTGCAGACTACCGTCCATACTTCACGATTCATGATTCTGACTTTAAGGAGTACACAATGAAAACCAATCCACCGCCACCAGTAATTTTAGGGGTGACTAACCCATTTTTCGCTAAGACGCTTCAACACTGGCCCCATATAATTCGAATGGGGGAGACATGTGGTAAGTTATTCAAAGCCAAATGTATTAGTCAACCGATTTAAATAGATATTTTTATATGCCTAATTCTACGTACGTAATTTATGAAATTCATTTGTATTTAAATTCAAAGGTGTTAATATTGGAAAGTTGAAGAAAGCTAGTAACTTCAAATTGTTAGATTCTCAGCCTGGGGTATATACCGGATACAAGTAAGTGCAAGTAAAATGTTACGCTTGTAGAAGGTTCTCATTTAAGTGCATTGCATTCATTCATTTAATGCTAAACTAACCTTTTGTCACCAGACCATTTCTTCAGAAAGATAAAGGACTTTTGAAAAAGATTGTTATGGGAATGCAATCGCAACGGCCAGTTGAAGTTCAGACTGTGATCTTGAGAAAACATTTGCACGAACTTACGGAAAGTTTTATGATTCCTTTGGAGCGATACTTGGCAAGTTTGATGCCTCTTCAGAAAAATATCTGTCCTTGCAAGGTATAACATACGATTAAAGCAACACCATTTTGTGTTTTGAAGATTGGGAAGACGGATGCTTAATTTCAATATCAATGTATGCTTAATATTGCAATTTAAAAACTTTTTAGTCTGCCCCGCTGCCGAGACCCTTCAACCCAGAGGAATTTCTTGCCACGTTGGATACATCTGGTCCGCAACTTACCACAGGAATAAAAGGGGATTGGTCGGGCTTGTACAAAAAGTTTTTTAGGTCCATTAATTTTTCCGAGTGGTACAACATGAGGTATAGGGAAGCTGCAGAAAAACTTCAAGCTCTTCATTTGGAAATCATGTCTGATTCGGTAAGTGTTTTTATTATCGTACTAATGAAAACATGAAACATTAATAAAGCCGTCATTTTCTATATTGCTAATTATATTGCTCGTGTGTAAACTGTAGGACATTCAAAGCTGGATATCTGGTCGCGATGAAGTGGAAGCAGTTGACCTTATACTGAGGCTGAGAGAACAAATTGCTCAAACGAATCTCCCAGTGAAGACCGATGTCAGAGAAAAGCTACGTACCCATGTAGATTCCATAATCAAGACTTTGCCAGATGATTTACAGAGTGTTTTACACTGCGACTGAAAATTTCCACCATGTCATTACCTCGACATAAATGATATTTCTCTATTTTATAAAAAGTCTGAATCGGATGTTTCTAACGTGTTGTGTGAATAAGATGTTCAGAATAAATTTTAAATTGTGATTGTTCGATGTAAAATTATGGTTTTTACGGATAAAATTTTTTGATTGAGCGCGTAAATTTTATTTGTGAGTGACTGCATCAATAACCAAGTTGAAAGTCATGCTATCATCATCGTTTCATACCACTTTTAAATCAACAAAAACTTTTCGCATTATTCCGGGATACTGTGTCTTTCTCCAAGAAATCATCAATTAGCTTATTTATTGTTGAAATTTTCCGAGGGGTTGGTTAGTACATTTGACCATTTTGCCATCGTATACCGTCATAGGATTTAATATAATTACATTTTTCATTATTGTTATAATCTAATTTTCATACAATTCCGAGGGATTGAATAACTTATAAGCTACAAAGAACCGTACATCGTTCTATTGTTCGGAGGTCGATAAAACTTTAAAAGTTTTTCCATTTCGGATGCAAAAATGTCTAAGAATTATTGATTTGCCCCGAAAATTTCAGGCTAAAAAAAGCCTGGGCGATTTGGGTAAAAATTAGCTTGGTTTAATCGACCAGATAGCCTAAATTCGACATGATGCTAGTGATTAAATGCACTTTCTTTTTTGGTTAGTTGGTAGTGGCTTAATTTTTGTTACACATAGAATGCAACCAATACATGATGTAAGGGTCCTGATTGCATGTATTTCATTAGATTGATTTGTGTCAATCAGACTAGGTTTTTAATAACACAAAGTGAAAGTCATACAAACTTCTAGAAATTACTTGCTTGAAGGCAATATTGTTGATTATATTACAATTCATTGATTAATTCATGAAATGATTTGAATAGTCTAAAATTTGAAATTGCGAATTTTATTCTCACTACTGATGGTATCTTTCATTTCTATTTGTTACGTAATGAGTCTGTTCCAATATAATTCCCACTATGTGCACTAGGTTTAGAATTATATCAAATAATACTATATCGATTCGCGGTCTAGTAGACATACGAAAACTTAACGAATAAACGTTTTCTAGGTATTGGAAATCCAACAATGTGAGCACCTGCCCTCTGAACATTTTTAAAGTAGTGTTAATAACTATAGTCTAAATTTAAAAAAAATATTTAGCTACATTTTTAATTTCGAATGGCAAGTTTACGTCAATTCCAGATATTCGTTCAGTCTAAACACCTGGATTTATGTATCCATCAATGTGACAAAGAAACAAAGAAAAATGCATATTGTGTTGTGTTGAGTGTCACATGTCCTGTATGTTAATGCTATAACGTTTTTATCGGCTTCCGATTTATCCCATTTAAAATTTAATGACGACTAAATTAGTAATAAATGAGCATTCGGAGATCGACACTTACGTGCACAAAGTAAAAACAATTAAACTACGTAATAAATTGTACCCTTGTAAAGACCATACGTTGGACAATGCCTTAAACACCAACCCAAGTAGCATCTTCAAAGGACTGGACGGGTATTTAAGGGATAGTCAAGATTACTAAGGTAGAATTGTGAACTTATACCCATACATGCAAAGTAATGCTACATTGGTTTTAATACCGATGTGTTATTAAAAAAATGCTTTATGTATTGTGAGCAGCGCTGCTACGTTGTTGTTTACAATAAAAATATTATCAAACATTGTTATTCTAACAGCAATACAGTAAAATATGGATGGATGACAATATCGAGAATAAAGAGACCCACATACAACGTCAATGCGTGCAAATCTAAGCGACAGTAAAGTGTATTTTTAAACAAATGCAGTTTTTTTTATTGCTACGTATGCTGAAAGAAAGTCGAACTGCTGCGTAAAAACAAACTCGAATAGATCAAAAAGTACCTATAGATGACGTAAGGCGTGCTTACATATCACAGTTTTGGGATTCTGTTATCACTGCGAGTGAACAGGATGCAATTACAAATGTCTAGATGTGTCCAAAGCAAAGAGTATAATATTCTACCTACCCCGCTCGCCTACTCAGAGCTTCTCCTTGCGCTCTGTATTTCATGCTCTATAAGAAAATCAATAGCATTATACCAAACTGCTATGCTCGCCCAAAAAAGACTCGAGTCGCAATGAAATAGAAAGATACGCAATGGCAGTCTCGACTCTTTCAAGGCCTGCTATAAATGCATCTATCCAACCAAATAACTTGGCAGTCGCTCTATGTAAGTCAGTGGAAATGGTCTATATTAGTATCTCTGCAGCCGGTTAGCTGGTACAGTGTTTCTTAAACCTTAACCTCTTTTCATCTGTTGTATTCACGTTTTTGTTAAATAATTAGCTACTAGTTATTCTACGACACTACTCACCATTAACAACCGCACGCCAAGTAAGTTACAAACATTTTTACTTTCAATAAATGATCACGAGAAATTAAATTAACATACTTTAGTAATTCAACACTTTAAACAACTTCGGGGTATCATTTTTACTTTTAAATGTTGCCTCTCAGTTTGTTGTAACTGCGCGCAAGGCGCGAACATTTGAAAATGAAATATATAATGAGTCTTAGTTTTAATGTTATTTACCGTTTCGTTATGTTATCAGTTATGCATGGTCGAAAGTTTAATTCCGAAACTTACTTACTTGAAGTAGTTCTACAGAAAGAATACTGAAAACGATCAGAGCACTTTAATACCGCATTTACTTTATTCTAATATACCAACCAACGAGGGAAATGTGAATTTTTCTGCTAGGTATATTTTTAATGGATGTCCTTTAACTAGCTATTCGTATGCTTAAAATCTTTATGTAATTTCTTAACATAACATGTAGTTACATTAACCAACAACGTTCCGTTAAGGGAGGCTGATTTACTACGCACCTCAATCCATCCTTATAGGACATGGGTCAATGATTATAAGCCATGTACAAGTGGACTTAACTGAGGTATACATAGATTCACGTATTAATGTATTCTTACATTTAATCATTAGAAGACGTTGACCCTAATAGATTATGAAACAAGGTTCTTAATGCAACATTGGTGACTTACGTAAAACTTAAAATGTCCCTAACATAGGTTGTGTTCAAGACATGTAAAATCTGAACAATTAATTCAGTAAATCGTTAGCTAAAATGAAAGGTGGGAAGGTGATGGTCTGGAATGTTACAGGATAGGGACTCTCATATGTTATTGCACTGTTCTAAGCACAACTGCATACTTAAGTACGTACCTACATGAATACATATTATGTTGTCAGCATCTGTTACCTTTGGTAAATCTATGGCATATAAGTACTATCTATTGTCGCTGTGTTATTCACTATTGCTAATACAGCTGAATGCAATATTAAACTGGAATATTCTAAATGGCAGTGGCAGCCTTTTTACAAAAGGTTACGAAGTTCGTAAATTGTATACAATTAATCAAATACTACCTGATAATGAGGAGATTGTAGTAACTTCAGTAAAATCGACAACAATCCTCGTTGTAACGAAATCAATGTTGTTTGAACTACACATAATTATTATTCATAATAACTTGGAGACAATTTCTCTTTAATATGACTTATCATTGACGCAATGAAAGCACAAGTGTAGATTAGTTCGTCGCGTTCTATGGATTTCGTGTCTCATTAACTATGTTTGTAGGTGATACTAAAGAGATCTGCAATAAAGTCGTAATAATAATATAATGACAATAGACAAGGCCAATAGAAGATGCCTTAGGGGCATGGACTAATTGTCACCTGTGGCTGTACTTTTGTATAGTGGTTATTTTTGCTTCTTAGTGCGCCCCAGACATACTTGGATAACTTCCATAATTACCAGTCTATAGAATCGTATACCGTTAATGGGGCGGGAAAAAACGAAACCCATGGTATATATTTTAAAGCAAGGCTTGATCAATTGCGAGTTAGTTCTAGGGAAATCTAGGGTTTATCGGTTATATTGCATACTCTAATGATTTATGTTTCTACGAAAATTCATTATTAAGGGCTCAAACTTTGATTAACTATGACATGTTATAATTATTAACTGAAGTAAATTGGATACCATGATAGTGTGTGAAGAATCATAAGTCATAATAAAAATAAGTAGAAAAAAGTACATACAGACTCTTATAGTTTGAAGCATGGAAGTGTATTCGATTGTTGCTCAACAAACGACGTCAACCTATGAGTCCTATGCTAGAAAATCTACATTTACAGACAGTAGGAAAATATTTTGCCTACCACCCCACCAGTGCGTAGCCGACCCCTAGCTTACTTTATAACGAATATAAAAGTGTAATGTGTATGCGTATACGCTTCTGTGGCGGAAAGCTCTGCAGCTATACTCGAGAATTCTAATCCGAATGTGGCTTTCAGCTTATGAGGATAGTTCTTCGGCCTCTCATATATACTGGTTTAGAACTAGATATGCACGATCTCGGGCTAACATATTTACTTTTGCCTTGTATTATGTCCTGAATGAATGTTTCTCTATCCCAACTGACTGAACACTTGAAATGCAGTGGTACGAATAATACGCTTTGATGGTATGCATGCTTTGTAACGGACACACTTTCATATTTTGATCTGTCTCTGATGAATGTACGTCACTACGCACTTTGCATTCGAATGAGCCAGGCAACAAAAAAGTTTACTAGTGTTTTTTTAGTTTTAGGTGTTGCTATACGTATTATTGTATTTTGATTATGTACGACAAATCTAAGGCTTACTAGGTGGGACGATGACCACGTGCATTAATATATTTTCAATGTCAAGTCAAGTAGACTAAAGTTGTGACAACGCCAGTGTCAGTGCATACATTGTGCATTAAGTAGTTAGCATAATATATCCATTCCATTTTATGACATAATCCTTTGTGATGACTCCTTCTACAACGTTGGGTAAGATCATGTACATTCGTCCTGATTATTGTCAAAAAGTTTTAATGATTTGTGTCGAGTGACTCACATACGTTACGAGTTTATAAGCGGGTTATTGTTGTGTTGTACAGCATTTGTGACAGGTCGAGGTATTTATTTACACACATGATAAAATGCAAATTAAGGCGGGGGAAACAGAGATAAAAATTTAGGTACGTACAACACATTGTCCTGTGTGTTTATATCAATCACAGATACTGCTATTCAGTCCAGTTCCATCTAACTTGCATAGCAAAGGGATTTGTTGTAGGGAGCTGTTAAGCTGCAAATATAGACTGTCTCATCTTTCCCATATCATTTTTTTGGATAATGTCAACCTTTGTTCTAGTTGTCAAAGTGCATTGTAAGAGTAAATATAAGTACAGATTCCATTCACCAATAATATGAGTCATGCGGTCTGAATTCATGACGTCGTTTTAGGACATGGTTTTCCTGATTTCGGATTAGATTCATCGATTGAATTGATTCAATCAATCTATAGTGCTAATCAAGTCATATTAATTCGTCATATCATCATATATTATGAATTCAGCTGGTAGTAGCTTCTTTATACAAATATTTAATACTTTCTTCCTGACGAAAAAATATTAATTACAGACAACAGAATAGTAATAATGTTATTTATTAAAAATTAATTTCCATTGATTAAATATTAAGTACTGTTCTGTGATACGACGCATAAAATGCGTAATTTACGCTCACTTACACCATTCAAAAACATTGGACTGATACCTGATTGAATAATTTAAGCAAACTAATCGAAGGATTTTCTTGTGCGCAGGGACATCCACCATGGGGAATGGAAACGTCCCCGACAGTAAACTACGCAAGGATGGACTGATGACCAGTCTTCCCGTACCATTTGCCAAGGGCGAGCCTGCAGATATCCAAAAAATGACTGTGGTATGATCTCCAAGTTTTGTTAAAATCCATTCGTTGTTATGACAAATAAAGATTCCACGCCTATCATATCTTAACAACTGCATATTTAACTATGACGCATCGATTTGCAGTTTTTACCCTGGAAATGAAAAAACAAAACATATTTTGATACCACTTTTTGTCAGTTTCAACATGATTTTTATTCGTTTTATTATAGCACGTATTGCGAAGGTTTATTAACTTCGCTTATAGCAGCTTCTATAAATCTGATCTCCCGAATCCAGTCACTGCAACTAGTGTCACTCCAGTCCAGCCACCCGTATGGTGGCCGTCATCAATAACTTTTGACAAGACCTTGGCTCTCAGGCGTGGACTTCGAAATCGAGTTAGTTATACCATTTAACAATTTCGAAATTTGCCTGATAATACTTTCAGTTTTCTTGCTCATTCAAATAAATAGGTCGTAATTTCCTTAAAAATCATAGGCAAGTCTTATTTTTCATAATGTTGACTGAGCATATCGTTCTCAGGAGGATGATAATTATCGAATGATTAATTTGTTTACGATTATTAATTAACATTACAGTATAGTACAGCCAGATTTATTCAAGTAAGGATGATCATAACTTGTTGCTAATAATAGCAAATTCATGAAACAGTATATATATTTAAGATAAATACAAACAAATGATTTAATGCCAGAAGTAAACTAACTGTCAGTTAAAAAAATTGAAGAAAAAGAGAAACAAATTAATAGAACTTTTATGAAGCATCTCGATACTAAATGATTTTACATGTACTGCTAACATGGAATGTGGTAACTGCTAACTTGGACTTTAACATAGCTATGATTGGTATTTACGGAGGTCATGGTTGATAAATCAAAAGTAGCACTTTAAGATTTAAGCGTTCAACAATTTACTATTGTCTTCTTCAGAAATTATGAAAATTTAAAATAGCTTATACGTCAACTGCAAAATTTTATCTTATATTAAATTTCAAGTTAAATCTTTGTTATTTATGGTTAATTAATGTAGTTATGGTGCCGTTAGTTCCAGAAGTGGGATTAGGATGGCTGGCTAGGTAGAATTTACGAGTTTTCCATTATTCTTGTTAGTGTTATCCTTATCGTACTTCAAAATTCAGAGGTGCTCCTTGAATTTCCGGTGAAACTCTTTTGTTTCACGTTCCAATAGACTTGCTGAATCGACTTAATGTGAGGGAAATTCGTTTAAATGATCATTAACAGCAGATTTCAGTTGATGATTGATGTTGATGATGATCACGCTGTTCAATTGATTTTGAAATTTTCTCTATGTAAATTGCTGTATAGGAACATTTAATAATATAAATTCCATGTGTTGGACGTGTAATCTTTTCCTTTGCATTGTTGAGGAAAGAAAGTTTTTGTCAAGGGTGAAATCCAAAATCACAATCCAGTTTCAAATCGATGAATTTAGTAATTCTTGTTATGATTGGTCCATAAATTTGAAGAATGATCCTTATACGCTTGGTTTCTTCGGCGGTGAGGTTTCAGTTACTGGACCATTCCTGAGAACGTATTTCCAATCTTCTCGTTCTTTCTGTAATTAGGCGATGGGGTTATCCATTGTTGATTAGCTGCTTTCGTATAATTTCAAGTTACTGGTAGATAGATTCAGAATCGCATAATATGAATGCTCTCAATGCCCTGAAAGAGATTGAATCTATGAATCAACACAACTCTCGAAAAAAAACAATTCTAAGTAGAAAGGGTATTAAAAATGGATGCCAAGAATAAATACTTCCAACTTCAGGGTCATTTTTTGAAACCATCGAACTTGAACAGTCATATAAAATTGTTTCTCAGAGCACAAAGTTTTGTAAAGGGACAATAAATTATTTTAAAATTTGAAGTCTATAATGATTTACCTGTGTTTGCTTTCAGGAGCATCAAAAAAAATTGACCAATTTAGTGTGGCAATTTTACGATTTCCATGGTTTCGCCTCACTGCTCGCTATTAGTGCTGAACTAGCTGAATCTCGATCGAAAAGATTTTCACTTGATAAGGGGCGTGTCAAATGGAAAGTTGTCGACACTACAGGAAGAACGATTGTGATAATCGATCAACAAACAAGAGTAAGATTCCTTCATTTTGAATAGTTATATTATTTATTATAATCTCTACCATCCTC
Organism: Orchesella villosa; assembly: GCA_036850725.1. Classification (NCBI taxonomy): domain Eukaryota; kingdom Metazoa; phylum Arthropoda; class Collembola; order Entomobryomorpha; family Orchesellidae; genus Orchesella; species Orchesella villosa. The sequence goes on along the minus strand of JAANSM010000149.1, from coordinate 10,057 downwards.
AGTCAGTAAACATTTCGTCGGTCTTTAAGTCAGCTAAAGAAACATCGTTAACAATATTTAAATTTTTAGTACGTGAAAATGTAAAACTAGTTCATAATATACTTTATGAAACTAACGTGGTTGATGTGAAAGAATAAGCTCATTTTTTGTATCCAATGCAGAATCGAATAGTACTGATGAATTACTGCTAATCCGTTCTTTTCATTCGCATTATTGTAATTATCATAGATTGTATATACACCTGTCGGTCGCTTTCAAGATGAAAAAAATATAGAACAATGCGATTGTATTTAAAACGCTTCATTCATTTTAAATTTTAGCGTGTCTTTTACACTTGACAACCTTAACAATTAAAGCTATTGTTTTAAACTTGTGTACACCCTCCCCAAAAAATGCTTTTAAAAACCTGAACGTATTATAAGAAAAAGTGTTTCCTTTAGGCATACGACTCAAATCCACAGGTTATTATAGAACCACTTCGCGTACCAAATTTTGCTAAAACCAGAAACGAAGCCAGAAGTAAGCCCAACCCTAAAAGAACCAGAGCAAAGAGACCCTTTGTTGAAAGTGATAAGGAAGAGGAATCACTTGACTGTCAGTATTGTCAGAAACGTTTTAAGTATACGGAGTTTCGAGAGGTAAATATTATTATATGATATTTGATGTTCCATTTTGATATACAAATACGTGTTTGGATTTAGTTTATATTTCTAACTTCATGCTTATGAATTTTTAAAAATTTGAGGATCACGAACAAGTCTGTTCAGTTAATACCAGCACATCAGAGCCCAGTCAAAAGGTGAGTAATACAGACGCTTTTGGTATTACTTATCGCATGTTCTATGTTGTTCTACGCTGTTCTATGTTCTTCAAAGTTTCGTCGTATCACGCACCAAAATTTAAATATGTGCTAATAACTATAGTACATTAATTATTATTATTATTATTATTCGGTTTTATTGCAGACTTAAGTTTCATACATAATATTTTCTATATTTATTCTCCTAACTGCTGTAGCTAGCGATAATCTTAAAATTAGTTCATCATTTTCATATTTCCTCAGTGTAGCTATATATATCGGTATTTTTTACACACAGTCGTTCATGAGTGCTCTGGGATTACTTGAACCCTCTGATGGGCCTAAAGCCAACCCCCCTAAAATTATCCCTCCTCCAGTCGTTAAAAATGGCCGAACACTACGGAGGCCACCAAAACGGAATCAGTTATTGTCACTTATTCGAAACAACCCTATTTCAATCACTTCCACCTCTGGTAAGCGCTTCCTTGCAGAACTTGGTGAAAAGGTACCGTTCTTGTTTCCCCCAACTTATGAATCCTGCTGCAAACCAAAAGGTGGAATGGGAATGCCAGAACCTAAGTTTAATACTGTCACCAAACGCGCAATACTGAAAGATGGTGAATATCCACATATTTACTCTTATGGGAGGTTACAAAGAGTTAAGAGATATCAGGAACTAGTGATCGGTACGCTTGAGCTATGCTATATGTTTCTATGTTGTGATTGTGAAATTTTTCTTATAAACAACTATTCGTGTTTTGAATTACACCATATCGAAACAAAAATTTAGTACTTTTATATAATATTGTTATTATATTCCTCTACTTAAGGTCTTTGTGAGAGTAAATGGAAAATTCTAAACGACTGCAAACCATGTGTAGTGCGTGTAGAAAGAGTTCATTCCGACACTCAAAGAGTCAAAATTTACGGACCTGGCTATACAGCCGGCCCCTATGTAGAACGTTGTGTTGATCGAGTCCTCAATGGTCCCCGTGTTATTTTGGAAGACTGTATGAAATATTCAATGGATGAAGATTTCCTAAAGAATCTACTCATTGATCCAAAAAAGTTACCCGAAGGAATCCATGTAGCCAAGAAAGAACCTGAAGTTATTGATTGTTTTTAATATGTGACTGTATTTACATGCGTTCAATGCAATATTTATTTAAATGAGTATCCTGGTTATGTAAATAATATTTTATGATTTTTCTACTTTCAATGAATATGAGAAGGATGTGGTATTAGAGATTTTTAATGAATTGAAATGAAAGAAATTGCGAATGGTAATGGAGTGTCGTTACGAAATCTTATATTTTCATTGACTGTATCCGGTAAATGTATTTACAGTTTTATAATTAATTGAATGAGATGAAAATAAAATAAATGCCTTCCATCGAAATTGGAATTTTGAATTTTCTCGAAATTTTTTTAAACTGCATACATGTTTATACCTCTAAAAAGTCTTTCAGTAAGATGCTGCGCCTTTTTTCGGCAATATCCATTTGGTTCTGCAGGTCACCTCGATCCGTAGTTTCTGCACGTTCAATTTTCCACGACAGATTTTCAATTTCAGCTTCCAACTGCGCTTGCTGATATTCAAACTGCAAATATTAAATACAAACGAAATGTATAGAAATGGAGGTTTGCGTATTATCGGAATAATAATTTAAAATGTTTAAAGCAAAGCATAAAATCTTCGGAGTGCGCGTGATGTGTGTATCAATTTAAAAGTGCAGACTTTGTTTTATTTAAACAAGTCCTATTTTATACCTAATTTTGGGGTGGGGTTTTGAAAAATGTGTACTGTAACTAAAATTGGAACTAAAAGTCCTGTCTTCTGGTTTTACGATTTACTGTAGAAAACTTGGAAGAAATGCATACTTGTTTTCTTAGATAAGATAAACTTTTTAACGATCATATTAACATATACTATTCTCAATAATTATTGAATTAATAGTATGCATGTAATTCATACATACAATACCTTTCCTAATTTTTCCAACAATATATAACAATTTCTTTCGATAAAATTTTACTTGTGGGAAGTAGTGAATTCATGAAATAAGTCTTTGAATAAAAGGCTATTGTGTGCTAATATCATATACATGCATTTGGGATCCGATACTGTTTGCGAAAAACCCGAAGTATGGCCTACTTTAGCACACAAGCACTGGAATATACTTCCAGTCACACAGCTATTGTAAGGGTTCTATACTCAAATTTCCACTACATCATCACGCCATTAGCCCCCTAACGAACATACACAACAAGTAAAGGCAAAATATTTGTGAAGTAGCTGTCTACGATTAAAATCTTACCAATCTTATGTATCTTACCAATTCTTTGCGAGGTCCTGACTCCATGTAATATGCATACGGGTACGTGTACTTTAGTGTGTAGCGGCATTTTGCTAATAAATTTGCTGCATCGATTAAATACTGCCAATCAATCCACGTTCCGGATGATTCCATCACCTATTTAAATAATAAAAAAGTTAGATTATTATTACCGTCCTGTAATGCATACGTTTACACATTACCAATGCCTAACTTTATGTTAATAAACCAATTAAAATTTGACTAACGACATACTTTGACTTCAATGCGGTCCTTGATTCTTTTCAGAGTTTGTTCCTCCAATCGGAGACTCTTGGAATGATTTTCCCACTAAAAAAACAGTAATGAAGTATCGGTCAGAATTTCACACACCATTACAGACTTAAAATAACTTTATATAGAATAAAATTTTACAAACCCGCTCATAATAATGGAGATACTTTTTCAGTGCTTCTCTGGCCTGAGCATGAACAGATTCGTAAGCAATATTGGTATTCTCCTTATATCTTGAGCATTCGTAGTATTCTGAGCCATGAGACTTCCAATCACCCAGACACATCCAGCAAAAGTCGTGCTTACAGTTATAACATTGCATATGATTACAGCCACCATTTTTCTCTATACAAATATGACACTTTGGACACTGAAATTAAACAAGTGCAGTTTACGCAATTAGCTTTAGTATGTCTTAAACATACACATTTGACCCAGCAATCATCATATAAAAATAATAGTTTTGAGTAATCTTACATCCTTAGTGTGTGCACTGATATAGTTGGCAGTCTCACTATCATCGGCGCACTTTGTAAGCCATCGCTTGATAGTTTCACAATCTGTTGGAGCGTGATAGTCAGTTCCACATTTAAAGCTGGTGTAGAAATAAAATTTAATGATATTAAATGACGATGCAACATGTAAAATATGAAAACATTGTTAATTAAAAGCTATGGTTTTCAATGTCATACCAAAATCTAGATTTGCACTGATGGCAAACTACATTCTTTGCCATGGGCTCTTTGGATCGAACTATGATATCACAGTTAGGTCCAGGGCAAAATCTGAAAAGTTTTAAATTTCAAATAAAAGGCGATGGCCAAACAGACCACTCAAAATGGGTGAGAATATTATTACCTAAGTTGAGGATGGGATTTAACGTAGTCCCTGAATGCAAAACGTTGATATTTTTCCCTAATATTTGGCTTGTTAATGAGAGCGAGAACAAAATCTTCGGGTGCTAAAACGATGCAGTCTTGTCCCATGCATCCTATTGCTATAAATCACAACCATAATTTGCTTCAATAATTGGCATTACAAACCAATCCGCTAAGTACTGCAATCCACAGTTGAGTGGTACTATTAAACGGTGGTGGTTGAAGTTCAATGCTTAAGATTTAATTAAGTAAAAAGCTTACTAGTGCTAACTCCTTCAATAACTTGAACTTCAAAGTGTGAGCTCCAGCACTCCTTGCAAAACAGATGCCCACAAGCAAGAGCTTTGAAGTACTCGACAGGTTGGTGTGCATAGCACACTGGACACATCGGGTTATTGTTATTCAATGACGGGGGTTGATGAGACATCAAAGGTTTTGGAACATTGTTATTGGCAGGTTTAACTTTTGCAGTCACCAGTGTACCATGAGCGTCAGCTCGAAACATACAGACAATCTCATTGATAGACCATCCCAATGTATGCAGTAGTAACTTTGCCAACGACGGGGTTACCTTGATGAAAGCCCGTAGGGAGAAAAAATACACATATTGCACGTAAGAAATACGTAAATAACAATTATAAAAAATAATATGCACACTGCAAATTGACACATGAACTATAAAAGTTCAGGCCAGTAAATCGCATAATATGCAAAGCAAACAAGACAAGCTGAAGCTGGAGTTACAATCTATACAACTCCTACACGACCATATTGAAAAATAGGTACATAGCTCTACTCCAAGTTGAATACGACATAAAGTGAAGCGAACATAAGCATTGAATGTTGAAAGCAATATTTTTAAGACTGGTACTTACATTTATCTCCATCGAAAGAAGCTCCACAAGTTCATTAAGCAATTTTTCCACTTCCTCCACTTTTAGACACTCATACTGGAAACTTTCCGGATCCTTTTTATAATCTGCTAGCTCCAACTCTTCCTCATTTGACAAATAATAATTGTCATAATCTTCATCTTCTATCTCACACTCGGAATCCTGATCATCCGCAGACATATTTTCTACCGACGATGACGACAGGGTGGAAAATATTTTTTTTTCGACGATTAGGAATCAGAACAAATTTGGTTTGCGATAAATAAATAAAATTAAAAACTTAGTCAGTTCGTAAAATAAAATGAAGCCCTCAACTACTCCTACTTACAATAAAATAGTCAATTCTTAAAAAATACTAGAAACTCATAAAATTGTTTTTATCACGATTGCGCTATGCTTAATAGGAACACATTACAAATAAAATGTTAAAAGGATAGTTAAAAAAAAACGGCGTGTTGCTGCCTATTGCCTATTGTTATATTATAAAAATTGCAAGCTTTGTAATACGTAATGTTTTTTTTATTCTGTATTTTTTTAAAACAATGATTGTTTTCAAACTCAACTACTCTCTCTTTCTCTCTATTTCAAACAAAGGACTTTCTTCCAGTGAGTTTAGAAAACTGGTTAAAGGCCTACAAACTCAAGGAATCCATCACAAAGGCCAACTAAAATTATATTGAGAGGAGTATTAAAATGCTCTTTAGGACCTTTTTTTCTTCTTTCTCTATCTATCCTAATACATTTTCTACTACACTCTCTGTGTTTAAATGCAAGGAAGTACATAGGTAGCTCTGTGCTTTTCTCCCTTTAATGCTAGCAAGATACAACGGCCTTCAACGTTTGGGGTTACAAATCCATATTACATTGTGCATTTTGCCTATGCCATCATCTATCTACTTCCACCACCATCGATGTTAATTCTGCGTACCCTCTCTCTCTCTATTCATCTATTGTACGAAACCACTGATACTTCACCATTACCACAGTAATGCTTCGTTTCTCAGAGAGATGAAATCTCTTTCAGTAGTTTCTATGCATTTTGCTTACAGTACACACCAATGTATATCAAACATGAACCCCAGACACGGCACTATGGGAGATCCCCCCGTTATAGCTTAGACCTCTTGCAAAGAGTATTGACCAATACCTTAATGCATGGCACTATATATAAGCTAGCTTTTTGCAGAATTAGTGAGAACCTAGTCCGTCATATTGGGGACTACAAAGTATATTAATATAAGTATATCTATATATATATATGTTTATATTTGTGAAGCAGAGTTGAGAGTACACGATTGCTTTGTTAGTTGGACATGCTTCGTCATGCTTACTTTTAGCTTGGGGATCTACAAAACTCTTGTGTGATCAGATAATATACGATGTTGGATGTGTACAACATCATGAAACCTTAGCGTGTAAGGCGCAAGTATAAATACACAATATATACGCAATTCACATAATATTAAACATTTACTTGTGAGTTCACTGAATAGATGTTTGTCTCACATATTTAACAACAACAACAATCATGGATTGGATGGTTGAGGGTATGTGTTTGGCATTTATTTAACCTAAGACGAATTCTCTAGTTTATAACATAGACGAACATATTTTTTGTTTTACCTAGAGACTCAAGCTTAAACTCCATAACCCACTGCAATGTAATGGATGATATATGCATTATGCACTCACTGGGTGATATATACTTTGTTTTCCTATTAAACTACTGCAATCTAAGGAAAATGAGTTGGAATGCATGTATATAGTATACACTGTGTTATGCATTGCACTTGCTCGCAAGTACACATGTACTTTCAACTATTATTCTCTCTATTTTATATGTTTTACATACTGTTGAACGTATAAGTGTGTATTATTATGTGTGTTTAACTTGCAACCAGATTTCAGAAACAAAAATCAGAGAAGGATCGATATATTAGATTGACTACTGTTATATACATGACGTGGACCCCTACCTAGGAAGGAAGCAAGCATGAGAAAAGAAAAGAATTTGGTTGAGATCATTGTTTCTTTAATGTTGAATGTACGTGGAAAAGAGCAAGTAGTTGATATAGTCACAGTAGTATTTTGTACGTAACTAGATGCATGCATGTCTTAAGAATATGATGGAGTAGCGATTAAAGTTTTAATACCGCAGCGTAAATATAAAAAAAATGTGATCCTCATCACAGCATATTAATATGCCCTAGTTTGTAATGGGCGTCATTTATTAAATCATTAGGCAGTTTTAGAGCTACATACGATAAAAACGACATAACTATTAATAGATAATATTAATGAAGTTAGATGAAACAAAGAAGACTGTAATGCATAAATTGTCGAGATCTGGATATAGATGGAAAGCTCCTTTAATGCAATGAGTATTGAAACCACCACAAAAATTCCCAGTTCGTTACGGAGATGAGAAAAATCCCATGGCCTTGGATCGATATATCACAAGCTGTGCATGTATCTCACGTAAAAACTAATTTGACCCTGACCTTTGACTAAGTTCCAGTTGACATGCATCGATTCTTTCATAACATGACATCAGCCTTGATAGAACATAGAACCTGTCACGAAACCTAGGTACATACACGACACCGACTCCAGAACTGTAATAAGTAAATGTCGCATCCTTACTCAAAAATACTTTTGCAACCTTTGATGAAACAAAACTGCAATTTTATTAGTGCTTAGAAAAATGCAATGTTGTGGTCCACCAGAGTAAACCAGATTTAGTTTGTAATCTTACAAAACTTTGGAAGCAATGGATATGTAATGGATAGATTGAATGTAGACATTATAATTATATAAATACATCTTACGACGTAGAAGCGTCGCTAGATAAGAGACTATGGATAAGCATGCATTCGTTTGATACGAAGTTACGTTTGTTAAGTCATTAGTGGAAGAACATAAACGTTGTTATGCATCGATGCATTAGCTTAAAAACTTCAGATTTAAGATCCTCCTACTCAAATCCCAAGACGACGAGATGCTGCAACTGTTACGTTTTACTTATCTTACTCAGCATAACAGTTTTGGTGGAGATGAAGTTTTGATGCACAAGAAAAACGTTTTCTTGGCACATGATAGAGATGTGACAAGATATAACAGTCTTTGTGGCAAATGACACTTCCGATTTGGAATATGAAAGGATTTAGTGCATTACATGCATAATGTGCTGATGCATTCGAACTGAAATAAAATTGTGTATGTAACAAAAAACGTTTTTATGATGCTATGGTATGTTAGGTGCTACTGAACTAATAAATTAGGTTACATAGGGCTGAGGGAAAAAGCTGAATGTTGTTTCTAAAACGAACGGATAATATGCAATACTCCCATCTTGGCCCTTGCTTGAACCGTCTTGTTATTAAAATATTCATTAATGACATTTAAAACTGAACTGAACTCACCAACTTCAAGTACAACTTGTCCCGCAGAAGAGATATAAATAACACCAATTACAACTGCAACAGAAAATCGTTCATCACTAGGCATACCTCTCCCTTATCACTAAACCAAAACGTTTTTACTTAACAGAACAGAGCCGTCAGCCGAATCTTAACTTGTTAACTTGTGAGTTTGAACGTTGGTCAGTTTTCAGTCTTCCTTCTTCTACTGCTCGACCAGAACCAGAACCGAATCTTCGTTTGTCAGAATGAAAATAGTAAAATGCATTCGCAACCGCGCCGCAACACAAAAAAATAAACAATTTTAATTTCTAGTAGTATAAAAGAAAAAGGTCAAATATTCTTATCTTGAATCACATCAATAATATTCACTTTTGACGAAGCATTCGGCTTTGTTCAATTTTATGGCGTATGTGTATGTGCACCAATCAATCTGCACTGTCCACTTTGCTATGCAAGTTTCCCCAAAACGCGCTCCTCTAATGTTTTTCTACTTAAAGGAAGCAGTGCGGGAAGAATGTTGATATTTCTTTAAAAGGAAACAATGATATTTATTGAGTTGTGCAGCAAGCAGCAAAATGATTTTCTTCTGAAACAAGTTCTTGTTCAGTCCTATCATTTGTGATTTCGTGTTGTGAAAAGGTCAACAAAAGGATTGAAGCGGGGATTCTTCTCACATCTTTCAGATTTGTTGAATTGTTGCTAACTTTGATCTTCAATTTGAGAAGTTTCATTACGGTTATTAGTATCTACCAATACATTTACCGTTGGCACTGTCAGCCCTTGAAAGTTTGGTGTTTTGTTTTAAGTTTTAACTCAAAACTCAGTACCTTCACTCAGGTGTTGACTTTATAACTTTGATAGTTAAGTTGAATCACTTGATTAAGAAGTTTGAAGTGTTTTACTGTTGCTGTTACGGCTGTTATCGCTGCAGTTTCTTTCTAACTACCAAGGAGCATCTAAGGATCTAAGAAAAGTGATACCGTCTAAGGTTGAAGGTAATTAAAATTAAACTTGATAGAACAGTACATCTAACGTAAACCCATTTGGTTGAGAAAGCAAAACGGTGAGTTTACATTTGATTAAAAGCACTGTCAACTGTGTTCATAAATGGCCCTCTGAACTTTGCTTTACTGTTTACTTATTACCACACACAACACACAATGATGAACGATGAAGTTTTGATTTAACATTTGATTATTCTCAGTAATATACCTTAATCATGTGTTCAGACGAATTTTTACTGCTCTTGGTATACTAAGTAATAATGATACAATTTCTTTCTTTACTTATGGGAGGCCACGAGGGTTGCAAGTCTTCACAAGAAATTGAGTGACAGCTCAAAATATACTTCATCTGTCAGCTGTGCCATGAAAAAGTGTGATAAATTACCCATTCCGTCTCCAGGGAAGAGACCAAGAGCCAAAACTCCACCTAAGACTAATCCGAAATCAAAGTT
>JAANSM010000148.1:0-42716 GCA_036850725.1 Orchesella villosa | reverse complement strand
GATATTCACAGTATTATTTACGTACTTAAGAGAACTAATCGCAAGTAGCAAGGCCAGAAGTGTCTATTGAGCTGTTGCTCGAAATTGTAGATTTTTGTTTTCCCAAAAAACAAAAAGGAGCTTTATGTTCTTCGCGGTATTCCAGCTTCTTCAGTTTCTGCTTCAATCTCTATATATAGCTTACTTACTAGATTCTTTTTATCCAGATACAGTAAGTAGGTGTCCCTAGTGTCTTCTTTTTCTTCCACCCAATGCTGTAGTAACGTTTGGTTATACATGCATCTATGTACACTTGCATATACCTCAAACATGAATGAATTTACAAAATGTTGTCCGTTGTGTGCTATCAATAATATACTTTAAAAATTTTAAATATTCGAAGTATTATATAAATCATACTCTTAAGAGTATTTGGACTGTTTTCTTTGTTGTCAAACGCAGGCATATTTAGTTTTCATATGTTTATCATATTTACTCATAAAAATTTATAACCGAATAGATGATACCAATGCCTTGGGATCTGAATACTCAGGGAAATAGTAACTACGGTTTGGGGTTTGGGAAATCCAATACGCATCCCTATACTTCTTTAAGATATAACAAGCTTAATATATATATATATATATATGTATATATGAGAATTAGAATGATAGAATAACAGCTTCAGATAAATTTATATTTTCATTTATTCCGATTATCAAATCAATCAGTAAAATTACAATGTTTTTAAAATTACAAAAATCTTATAGCATTATCGGTAATAAATGTTTAACAGCCAATCTAGTATGTTGTTACACTATTCCATGTAACATTTCTACAGTGTAATAAATGAATAAGTATGTGTGTGTGGGAGGAATTGCTATCAAATAGACAAGTAACAGGACGGATTAAACTAACTACCATAACAACGTTTAACCTTTTCCAACTAACATATATATTTAACATGTAACAACCAACCAATTTTTATTTATTGTTTCGGTGCCAGCATAGAACCGAGTGAAACTGATGCATCCACAACCTTGAATTGCGTTATACTTTCACTGTTTTGTTGTTCTGGTTCACATTGAACACTTGAACGAAAACATCAACTCAAATTCAACAGGTTGGAACAGGTAAGCCTTGGCTAGTGACACAAAAAAAAGTCCAATTCTACGTACTCGAATTCCAATATAATTAATTTTAGACACGTTGTTTAATTAATAGACCATAAACTGATTATTGATAGTGATAAGTTTGAGTACTAGTAGTGCTCTGGTATACCTCCAAAGGAATCAAGGTATGCTATGATTCTATTCGGAATTTTTTATGTCTATTAAACTTTACAACTTCTAACCCACTAAACAGCGTATATACAGAAAACCATGAGTGTGACTAGAAGCGTTGTACAAGTTAAACCTTGAAACGCATGTTATTTTCCTACTGAATAGCTCATTCCAGGATTTTCCTCAATTATTTCCTTGACTTAGTCTTTCTCATGCTTGAACTCCGAATTTTCTAGCCGACAGTCAGTCCACGAAAAGAAATCGGTGATTACATGCGACGCACTTATGGTAAAAAATGCTAGGTTTTTAACTAAGGGTATAAAGCTTCAGCGTTGTTTTTGGTTAAAATGAAATGTTCCCTGCTCTATAAACTGACACTTGTCACAAGGACACTTTCAAGATCAGTATTGCGATTGAAAGCTTAGCTCCTGTGTATTGCATAAGAAATATTTATAATAATGTGTAATATGTTTATGTATGTGTGTATATTGGCATATAATATAATTGAAAGTGACTACAATCTTACAATCTATATTCAATGAATAAGTATAAAAATGACCAGAAAATCAAGAGAGAGAAATCTGGCGATTTCCATTTGACTTTAGTTTGCTGTTATCGGTACTGAGGTACAGTCGGAGTTGTATAGTTTGCAATTGTACTCAATAAAGTCATAAGGAAGAGCCGCACATATTTCTTCAACTGATTATGCAGTCAAACATACAAATTATATATAAAGTTGCGAGAATCCGTTCATTGTTCTTATAACTAGGAGATATACTGTACAGTGTTTGTGACAACACACAAAAAAGTGACTTGGTAAAGTAGAGACTTAATAGTCATTTTGCTTATCCCAATCCTCATCCTCTATGGGACTCAAGAGGATTGTGATACGTGCCACTTTGGACAACTCATCATGAGTCTCCTTATTCAATGGGTTTTGACGGAAGTTGGCAACCTTGAGGCAAGAGCGCTCAGCCAATCTTTTGGCATCCACATCTGGAAATAGAAAATAAATTATAAATTAGCCAAAGTTTTTTATAAGTTTTATTTGATTAAAGGATTCAAATAGGAGTAGATGTCAGTACCAGAAATGTAGTTTTTCTCTGCATTGATTTGCTCCAATTTGGGCAGTGTGTAAGTGACTCTGGGCACCGAGACAAAAGCGTTATGTGAGATGTTGAGTGAAACAAGCTGTTGCAGTTCTCCAATTTCCTCTGGCAGCTTGCTCATCCGGTTGTTGGACACATTGAGTTCTAAAGTTTAAGACAGAGAGCGTAACTAATGAATAAAGTTATTCATTAAAAGGCTTAAGATTTTTCTACTTTAAATTAGCCATAAAGGTGCATCAACCTCAGTCGTCTCATCGTTTAAATATATTGAATGAAAGCTTTATTCTCACTCTAGCTTTGTTGCTTTGCAGTTTTCTGCAATTTCTATTACAGCCTTTCTTTCTAGACATATTTTTATATGCATGAAAGAATTTGCGACATTCAATTCAAATCTGATTTCTAGACGCTGAATCCAACCTTTCCTGTCACAATCTTTTGAGTGTTGTCTGTGTGAAAATGTGATTGCCCAACAACGCAACGCCTTCACGTGGGGACAACATGGTTCATTGTCAGTCATTAATCCAAACTTTCTTCGTAACATTTTGCTCTCCTTCCAAACAGCTTTATCTCAAAGGTAAACAAAGAGTCAATTCGACTGACCCTGGAATAATGCCAGAGGATGACGACAACTGAGGAGATGCTCTACACTTATCAGTGGAATCAGCTGAGCTGTTGTTCCAAAAATTAGTATGCAATGCGAGGTATTTTGGAACTCTACTAGCGCGTGGTGGCCGACGGAACTACGTATTTTATCGTGTGTAGACAATTTAGACAAAGAAAAATATTGTAGTATGGAATGAAATGAAACACATGGCAGGAACGTAAAATAACATCTTGATTTTTGCTACTTTCCTATCAGCTTAAAAAATTGGAAAACCCAAAGTACCGAGTCGTAACGACAAGATTTTTTTAGTATACACATAAAAATTCTTCATTTCATTGCTTTCATCATGGTATAGGATCTGTGTAACCATGTAATTGGCCGACTAACGTATTTGCTTGCGTCGTATTTGAGTTTTTGACCTGTCGTGTTTGTTTTTCGTTTGAAAGTCCAACTCGAGTACTACGCATAAAACATTACAAGGTAACGCTCTAAGATTAAGTGGCTCCTCCATTGGTGATTGGTAAGACATTATGATGATAGTGAACAAACACGAAGCGTGTAGCTTGTAAAGCAATGTTACCAAAACATTTTGAAAATAAAAATGCTAAAGGCGACGCCTGAAGTTATAGCATAAAGCGGCTCTTGCGACCGTCCTCGCATCAATCATAAAAGTAATGTTGTGTAAAAAGTGGGAATGCATGGCAGCTTTAAGTTTTGCGAAGGAAAAATACTGACTAAAAATATCGGGAAAGCCCAAGAGTTATTTATAGTTGCCCTGTAAAGATGCAGTTCAAATCCCTTTCTCCGAAGAAATTCTCCGAGATACGAAAGATATATATATATATCTTCTCTTACCAGTTATACATGTATGTCATATAATACTGCATAATGCGCATCGCCGTTCTGCTTGCAAAGCTAAACAGATACAAAATTCTTGGAAACTCTACGTAAAAGATTTTCAGTGTACACAATTGCCTATACGCATTCAGAATAGGTTACGTAGTACATTTTAATTCTAATTTACGTAGTAGGTTCCAAAATGTCTCTTCCATGAAACAGTTTACACAACAAACTTGAAAAGATCACGTGAAATTTTATATCTGCAGCTGTCTCTGTCTAAACGATTTATACGTAGAAAGATGTGTTTGCTAATGGAACGATTTTATTACTATTCAAATAACTCATTAATAGTTTTCGTTACCAAAAGGATTTACCTGTGATGCAGGAGAACTTGGCTGCCAGTATTGGGGGGATTTTCGTAATAACGTTGAATGACAAATCACAAGTTTTAAGAGTTGTATGTCTCATCAAATGAAAGACAGCATCCGGTACTTGCATCAGTTGACATTCAGATAAGTCTGTAAGGTATAAAAAATCATTCATCAAGATAAAAAATGTAGAACTTTATAGTAATAATGTGTTTCACTTAAAGATTTGTGCGACTAAACTATATAAGTAGTAGAAAATGTGGACAGTCTATTAATTTTTATTGATTGACCTATTCCAATGAATATGGGTTTAAACAATAGCATTTATAGAGCATGTATTACAACTCAAGAATGGAGGCTGAGGTTAAGTGTTTCTTATAGGATGCAAAGCTTGTCGTTCTCCCTATCGATCACTCGATCGAAAAATGCAAGAGTCATGCACATATTTTATCTATTTTCTTGATGCTAATCTTAAAACAATGCAAATCTTATATAGTTTAATGTGCTAAGTCACATAATTACTACACTTAATTTTAGCTCAGATCATAATTATTACGCAACACTCTGATGATAACAGAGCTCAACATATTTTCAGTCGAGTTCTGTCCTAAATCCTTAAAGTCAATACCAAAATGCATGGGTGACGTTGAATAGCACAGTGCAGCAAGACTCATTTTCATTACACTGTTCTCAAGTTAATTAGCTGTCTTCATGCACTACTAACCAGGTAATGGCTACAATTAATCATCAGCCCAGCTCTCGACTCCCTGATGCATTATTATATCAGCTTCTGATGCAGGGCAGCCATGTACAGATTTCATGAGCGTTTATACAGCCCTTATAATCTGGTAGAGAGGAGAAGTGAAGGTTTCATTTTCGACGGAATGCATACGTTTTTCATAAAGATACGTTATTAAAAGCGTATGTTTATGTAAGTAAATATATATTTGTGTTCCCAAAAAATAGACTGATTTAATTATTGTTTTGTAGTATCGAATTAACTGCGAATTAAGTATATTCTCAAACCCGGAAATAGATGGTGAGTCATTTTTTTCTCAGCCGTTATGCTAACGCATTCATTCAAGTTATTCTGAACTGAACGAATTTTGACAGATAAATGCCAACTGCTGAACAATATTGATAAGATATGAAAAACCTATGATAAGGGGCCGACTAATTGTGGTTGTTTATTGTTTACTTGTTGAACAAGGAAGGTTTATGAACTGTACGGCATAATATGTCTAATTAGTACATCAATAAATTATCGTCGAGTCAGTTTTAAATAATTGGGATAGCACATGCTGAAGAAACTAAGTATGTATACTTATGAATAAGCCATTATATTAACATATACATAAACAACATGCGCTATCTTCTAACAGAATAATATTTTGACTGTTATTCAACTTGGATTGTAACGATTCCAAATAAAAAGGATCGCATGTGACTTTGCTGTTGATTTTGGATCAGGTGAACGTGATGCGTTATCTTGGAAAATATTGATATCGGACGTTAGATAACGTAAACGAAATGCAAAAGCAGTTCCATAAAATTTTTATATACGCCATGCTAATATTGCCAGTGGGCGAAAGCGTATCAGCAGTTCTCTCACATTTTGGCACCCGACTCTTCACGACTGCAACTATTTTTACACTCGTCTGCAATGAAAGTTCTCATGTGTAGTGGAGCTATTTGAACCAACGTCGCATGGCTTTAGACTGGAATTGTAATGAAATCGTCATTTCTACGACGCACAATATGGATAACAGCACCCATTGCTAATTTATTTTCTCTGAAATTATGACTATTACCTTGAAATTTGAAAAAATACTAGGAAAACGTGTCCCTGAATTGTATATAAAACCCAATTTAGTGCTAAAGGAAATGCTAGATTTACCAAGAGCTTCTGTTTCTGTGGCGTCCTGGCATCTCCGAACGACACGGACCGCTTCGTTAGCCATAAATTTTAAAAATTTGAAATGCTATTAAAACTGTTCCACAAAAACTAATCACTAAAAAACAAATAGAAAACTTGGAAATTGGATGCGGTTGGAAATCTGGATAGTAAAACGTAAGTCACCAGTCGTTTTGCGTCGAATTGTAAAGATAATTTGCGCAGTAAATGAGAGGACAACGGCTTTGACTTCACTCTTGTCTACCAAAACAGACGGTGAGAATCAAGCAAAGAATAAGTAGGATACCGATACATTAGCTATACTTTGTATGCTACCTACTACATATGAGATATACTCAACCAGATTCGAACTCCTTTTTTTATCAGCAATCACCTAGTTAGTATCATCCTCATGTATAAAAACATCTGAAACTGACTGAAATACCAACTGAGCACGTTGTTCTCAGTGAACGGAACGTTCTACAGATTGATATTTGTAAAGGAAAAAATGACTCAGTCTACAAACTCTTGATTTTTAGGGTATTACTAAACTCAGTTTATTTAGAGTTTCTTACTGAACACAAAAGATGCATTCTATCTATATTTTAAAAGTGACTATCTCTTCAGCATCTGCATCTGAATCACTTACATCCCGTTGTGACTCATGAAACTTTTGTTAACAAACTCAGCTGCTATAATATATGATAAACTCATGAATACTCAAAGCAAAAGAGTCACACATGAAAGTAAACGTTTGACATTCTTACCCAAGTTTTCATTTTCCTGTGCATCCTTGCAACGCCCGACAACACGGATAATTGCATGTCCAGCCAATCTCGTACACATCATTGCTTGATGGTACTGAGCACTAGTTTGCTCATCCACCTGATTGTTTGTCAAATCGGAAAGCTTTGGCCTCATTTTGACTGTCGTTATTGTTTACACCTCCAATTACAAATATGCAAAATTGGTTGATTTAGTATGAACGTATTTTATATCCACACGCTCGCACAATCGAATCAGATTTGGAACTTCTTTACTCCTTCAAACACTTGAAAATAGAGAAAAATCTCTCTCCAAAAAGGGCGTTGATTGCTCAGGACAATGAATGCGACTTCTTCCAATCTGAAACACACGTTCACACAAGATGATCAATGATACTAAATCAGAGACTTAATTTTAATTAGACTCAAATGTTTCACGGGAGCTCAAAGCTCTAATCCTCCTCCCTTCACAATGTCACTTTTTGTACTAAACTAACTCTTGTGATTAATTAGTGTTGATGAAGAAAAAAAAATTGTACAGCGCTCTTCAAAAGACACCATAACATTGAATGAGAGAAGACACACCATTAGTCTGCAAAAATTGACAGTCAGTCAGTCAGCTTGGTTCTGCAATGTTAGGGAAGGGAAATGATCGAGACTCTTTGTTCAAAAATTCACTTTTCATACATAAAAGCATTCCTACAACGAGCACAAGAGATTATATCATGTTCCCTGTAGTTTGTGCATGTGTGTGTATTTCCTTTATATAAATGCATACATGCCATACCTACATGATTACAATATCGTCATGACATTAACAAAGGAGGGCTTTTTTGCCACTTTGCTCAGAAAACACAAAATGAATTGAATCAAGTTACCAACTAAAAACATGTAGTGTAAGACAGTTTGGATACTATGTAGCGCAGAGCAGCTGTAATGAAACGGAGGTGATTTTCTATGTGACCTTATTTAATTACACAACAAAGCCAAGCAAAACAAAGGTGATGCTTGAGCTTCAGTCATGCGTCGCATATCTACAGCATAACAACAAATTGGATGGTCAGCCAGTGTAAATCTTTATAATGAACATGCTTTATTTACACTCTGCTTTTTTTATAATGTATATTTAATATATTTGAGATTAATTGTATGTAGACAAATACATACATAAATATTATGTTTGTGAAATTATTTAATAAATATCATATAGTTCTGCATGAATGTGTGTAGATTTGTATTTTAATCTTAAAGGTGGGGTAAAAATATATATGAAAAAGAATAGATATATAGATGTTACTCGAACGTAATTTAACGTGATTCAGCATTCATTCGTGCCAATAGTAATTAGCCTTTCCCCTTGACATAACACTACGAAAAATATTATAAGTAGATAGACTTCACACGATAGTGAACGCTGTTGCTTGTAACAGTATAGTATAAAATTGTGTAGTTGTACATAATTTGCTTCGCTTTCATACTCATTCGAGATTCGTAAAGGGATGCTGAAGAATGCAGTGCGATATAGTAACGCTGCACTTGCAGAACTAACCTACCTATCTACCTACCTGATGCTAGTTTGTGCATTTATTGTAGTGCTTGTTGAAAGTAAAAAATTTATTGCGCTCATTCACTATATAATGTACCTTATAGGAATATAAGAATGTATATGTATTTTTACTATATTTAGCACTTCAAGTCAAAAAAGTCGTTTTTTATTTCCTAGTTAGTAGATCCCATTTCTTATATCTTTCTGCTCTGTACTATATCCTTACCTACTTTACTTTTTTATAACATTTTAGATGAGTGGACGAGTAGCAGTTCTTCCCAAAAACCATTAAGAAAATATAAGAATTGTCAGTGTGTGTTTAATATATCTTATGGTGTGATATGACTACGCAGAGAGCACTTACAATTTTTTTTTGGTACAAATTAGCAAAACTTGAGTGACCACAAACACACATTCTGCGTGTTTCAATTTCGTAGAGAGGACAAGGAAGCAGTTTAACAAAATGAATGAAAATCGCAGGTGATGTTGAATAACTATTAAGTATGTCGGCGGATGAAGTAATGACTGAATTGAAAGACGCTGTTGGCGCTGCCAGCGTGGAATAAAGAATTGTTACAAGTGCTTGCATTTTTTTTCCGCATGTATAATCCAAACGAAAAACTGAGTGGACGAGACTGACAACTGAGGCACTACACGGCGATATTTTATAATGACCTTTTTTCAGAGTACAACTTGAGTTGAAACGCAGTTATGTAAGCATCCATGACAGAAGTACTGTTTCTACAAATTTTGACAAAAAGGTAAAGCATCAACGAATTCTTTTTATAGGTTTGGGTAGAAGACGAGAGATTATAGGATTCATGTAAAGTGTAATTTCTTTGTTTTTGCTCTACAATTTTCATACTCGACTTGACATGAATAGATCTACTTTTTACTTTCGTTGATACTCGTTTTATTGCAGAAGAAAAAACAGACTAGAGCCTCTATCGCAAGCTTTTAGGAACAATTTATGATTGCGTCACTATTATCATTTGGACATTTTAATTGATGTCCAATAAGTCCAATTAGAAGCAAACAAGCTGTCATTTATAGGGAAATAAGTTATATAAAAAAACTTTATATAAATCCTTTTAAAGACTTACGTTGGTGTGTTTATGGTTCACTTATTTAGCAGTTATTGATGACAACAATACTGCCTCACGAAACACCAAATATGTAGTAAAAAACCTTTGTGTGTAATAAACGTTTCCCTTGTTTCTCAGAATGAGAAGTGGATTGTATAAAGTCAAAGCACAAATTGAACTCTCTTTCTGAATTCTCACCGGTTTTAAAGACTTTATTTCCATTCTGGTGTCGCATAAGAACATCACCATCATGGAAAGAAAACATCATGATCATGGTAAGAGAGAGAGAGTGTATAGCGCATTCACTCATAACAACATAATACGGAGATGATGCCAATCGGGTGCTGCAATATTTTTTCAGAGAAAGGAGAACGTATGTACACATGGTAAAATATTTACGAAGATTCTTTTACTTTAGAACTGACATTTTAAGTATATTTATAAGGGGTATATAAAAAGGAGCTTTACACAGGAAATGATTCAAAAACATTTCCCTATGCATTCGTATTTTAACGAATACTCGTGGTGACGAAGTCCATGATAATATGTACTTGTATTTGACTGTTTATAAGAGTTCTTGCAACCATGTGATTTGCGCAGTCAGATATTTTGGCTTAAAGGTAACGTGCTCTTTGCATCCCTGACGATGTTGATGATGTTGAGCTTCGGATGTCTTATTGCGTTGCAAGCACATGTCCATGATAAATGCGTTTCGATATGTGAGAGCATGAAATCTACCTTTTTACGCGGTGCATGGTGAACTACTGGCTTTTACGTCCAAATATAAGCACAAGACTTCTTTTTTATTTGAAAAACTACATCAACATCCAACGCATTTTTCTACGAACAGAGCAATGAATTGTAAAATGGGGCAATGCTGAGAAGGGTTTTTTTTTCGTGAAAACTTTTGGAGATGCGATTCATGCCAGAAGATCGACAGTTCTTTGATTAGCTTATTTTTTTCCTGTTTATTTTCAAACTCAGTAAGTTTAGTTCATCAAGACATCTTGATGGGATCAATTTTGCTTCATGAATTTCAGTCAAAAGACGTGAAGAACTCGTGGGTTTCATTATATGTGAATGAAAGGTTAAATCGGAGCTTTTGAACCCTTTACAACTTAATTAGAACTCCTCTACTAAAAATATCACATTACTATTTTCTTACTCATGACATAGCACATTATTGTTTTGTTACGTTTTAGGAAAATCCAAGATGTTTAATCAGAAGATGTGCGATCGTTCCAAAAATCGTCGGTAATGTTGCATGTACATAATATGTATAGATCAGTACACCTTTAGGATTTCTATACATGATGCGAGAATACTTAATTCACTTTACGTAATACACTATACAGCTTGATGAGTTATAAAGGCCAATTAAATAAATCTGCTTTCCTGTAAATATTTTTTGTGGCCAATTCGGCTTAAAATAAAACACAAATACCAAGTATATTCTAATGTCATACTATTTATGATATAAGGCGTAAACGTGAAAGGAAATGATATATGTGCATGATAGTCGTAATATGTAAGTGTTGTATGTTAGAGACCAAAAATTAAACGTGAGTGATAGTAAGCGTTTTAGTTTTAAATTGGTGCCTCTAATAAAATATCAATCCACGAGAAACAAAAAGAGAAAGATTCAAGATATCATAACATGAAATCGTCACAATTACAAAACTTTGAGGGATGAATATGCTTGAATGAAATGGCTGCATTTTACTTTTTCTTAACTAGAAATGTGCGTATGTATCTTCATATTTGTAAAATGGGTTTAAAAAATAAATTAAATCATGTGAAACTAAAGCACCTTCATTCTATAAACTTACTGTTAGGTCCACATCATTTATAAAGTTAAGTTAAAACGAAGTTGAAACAAAATGTTTTCATGGTATTGAATACAGTAAACAAATAATGTTTTCAACAAATATTTCTAAACCACATTGAATACTTAAAATATGAAAATTCTGTCAAGCTTTGGTGATTTTTTTAAGCATTCAGTAGACAGTAGATTAAAGCCATCAAACCTAACTATTATTGCATGTGACAAAATAAGAACAAAAAGAAGCAACCCAGCTATAAAACCAGCACTGAATCTTATCAGAATGATGTAAACTTCAAGAAAAACAACTATTTCTACAACTTTAGCAGTATTGGTAAGTTTTATAGAATAACTTTGACTTATAAGTGAAAATGCAAAATGTAGCGAGCACCACCTTCGTAAACGAGTGCAAACTAACGATACATAAGTGTTACGAGATGCATTCCAATTGTTCGTCTTCTTTTCCAAGGTAAAATTCATGATAATTTTTGACGTTAGCTTTGATGGATTTCTCATCATTCATCATTTCAATTCTTACAAGTAATTATGGAACCTTGTAAGTGGAAATATTCGCCCCTGTTTAAGCTGTGCTGTATATAAGTTTGTACATATGTATCAATGATTTCATTGTGTGAACTTTTGGATCATGCTTACGTACTTTTATACGCGATAGAAACCTTTTTTAGTTGATGTATACTTCATACCCGGTAGTAGTTGTGTTTATTGTTAGAATCTGCTGATGAAATGTCGTTTATACTTTCATTCTTTTAAACGTTTTGTATTTTCTTATTTCTTATTGGACACTTTTTGTAAAGTATTACAACATAAATAACAAAAACATAGGCTAAAAGTCAATATATATTGTTACATACGTATGCATATATGAACTAAAAAGTACATAGCTTTAAGAAATGTGACAAACCACATATATTACCCCTAGATATTTTCTGTGTTAAAACTATGCTCTGCTTTTTATTATATGTATTGCAGGGAAAAGGGTGCACGTGTGTGTTAGTCATTCCAAAAAAAATTCTGGACAAGTCATGTTCTCACGTTTAAACAAAGAAAAGATCTAAATACTTAGGGTCACACGAAGGGATCATACCCTTAATACTTGAAGAAAATTCAATTGACCATAAAACAGTAAATTGTAATGGTGTGCCATAAATTTACGAAAGAAATTTCTGTAATATAATATCAAACATTGTTTTTTCCGGATAGAAATAACTAACACTTTTGAGTTTTTATCTACAGACAATTGAGTCATTCATAACTTAGACTGTAACTGTAGACTGCTTGGTGTCTTCTTGCATATGAAGTCGGTTCGATAAGACCTTCCAAGAATTAAACTAAACCTTAGTGACATTCATACTTAAAGACAAGCTACATAGGGTTGCGTAGATTTTTTAAACAATGGGCTACTCCTTAAAATAAATATTGCAGCTGGGGTGGTGATAAAGCAATGTGGAATGTGCTTTTAAGTCCGTTGCAGCTTTCAGAATACATAAAATATTATACTTATATTTTTTAACGAACGGTACCCAAATCCAAATTATTGCAGTCCTACATTCATTTAATGTAGTTCTAGCATATTAATTGTTAAAAACTATAGTATATGGATTACAACTTTATAATATGGCTTGAAGCTTGAGTTTCTTATGTGGATATTTCTTTTAAGTTTTTCTTATAGTAATCCGTAGAAAATACATTATGAAAAAATGTGTATTTAAAAATATACCTAGAAAATATGATCCACTTACCAGACATGAGTTTCATTATTTCGTTTTGCCCTTGATCAAAACAAAATTCGTACTATAATGTGAAGCTAAATAATAATTTTACAGCTCAAAAGGTTTGGAACGGTAATCATAAAGACACAAAGTATGCTTGATCAGCTTTTAATTTAAAGAAATAACAGCATTCACATGACAATCATGTTTATGCAAGCTCACCAAGAAGAGTCCCAAAATGTTGTGATGTACGACCTTGCGGAGCTGGCTGGTTCCATTGCAATGAAACCAATATAATTCTACACACATTTTTAGAATAGTCTCATTACTGGTGATAAGGAGCAGCCGGAATGCTTAGGTATGAGTTCGTAAGAGATATGTTTATTTAGACCATACAATGATTTTAATGGTCTGTTATTTTGATATTGCACAACAAAATCTCCATTTAGTTTTACATTCGTTTTTTTCAGTACGAGAGTAAGAGCAATACTTTCTGGCGCATTTTATATGACGCATACGTAGATGCTAAACGGAAATTTTGAAGATTCAGTTGAAACAAAGAATAATAAAAGAATATTTTCATATGACTCATTATACGTATTTTAGTCAACTGAAGATGTAAAGTAATAGATGAAAAGAACAACAATATCTTTGTGACAAAACTCAAAACATGGCCATTATTGTACTTCAGTCTAGTTAAAAAAAGTATCGACTCAGCGAGATAAATGTCATGTACCTCATTGAATGATATTTCACTGAATTATATTGATACCGAAGTCACAATTGTGCAAGAAAGATTGAATACGTCTTGAAAGTATAAGAATGGAAAATATCGATGAAGAAATTAGATCATACAGGATTCCAAGCTGCAGATACTAATTGCTGCTGACTGTTTATTTAGAGAAAGATAAAAAAACTTCATGGATCTGAGTATGAGCAGATTAAGAATATTGTTGGTCCCTTCTGGTTGAAAAGGAAACTGTAAAGTTTGGACGAGAGGCTCCAAGAAGCAGTTGTTGTCGTTAAATATGAACTTTCAACTTCGCATTTTTATGGCAGTAAAGATTTTTCTACCTCCCATATGTTTGTTGACATGCATGAGCTCCAGTAAAAATATAAATGGTCCGAAAAATAGGAACATTATATTCGAGTG
Organism: Orchesella villosa; assembly: GCA_036850725.1. NCBI lineage: Eukaryota > Metazoa > Arthropoda > Collembola > Entomobryomorpha > Orchesellidae > Orchesella > Orchesella villosa. Next base: position 28,539 of record JAANSM010000148.1, on the reverse strand, counting down.
AGCATACCATTTCGTTTAACAATACTCAGCAATGTTACAGTACTTTTTTGTATCCTCGTTGAGCTTGAGTCATTTAGTGTCGTATTAAAGGGCAAGGATTAGTATGATTTTGAGGAGTAGGAACATATAACCCTTAGCTATACAATAGTTATTTGGACATGTTTACTTCTTTTGCACTCTGAAGGAAATTGTAAATATGGGACAGTGGAGTTACACAAAATTCATATATGGAGTATATCATCGATAGGTTAGGTCGGTAGTATTTAAAGGACAAAAAGTCACTCCAAGTCTTCTGGAACTCTCAGTAGGCTGTCAAACTTTGATGTGCAAGCACGAGTTGTTTACAGACACCCACACTTTGTTTTACATGTCATCCTTTGTTAGTAAAATAAAGCATTACTTTGAGTTTTCATCTTGTTTCATATAGCGTGTATCAAAAAAAATTCATTCTTCTGGTATTTATAAGAAGGGGTGTGAGGATAATTAATATTTTGGTAAACTAAACGACTTTACGACAATGATGGAAACACGCAGTTCCATGATGACATTGAGAAGTGGAAGGAGACTACCTCTTGTAGTACCTAAAATGGTAAAAACTCACTAATGCTCGGTGAAAAAATTGAGGACGAAAGAAAGAATGGTACTTAAATGTAATTTTTGTTAATGCAGACAACTAGAAGATCTTTGCGCCGATTGCAACGATTTGTTGAAAATGTACTCGACCAGGCCAAAAACGCTTGGTAAGATACATTAACTAAATAATATTTTCTCATCGTCAAATTATTTAGTTAGAATCAAAACAAAAAATTAAAGTAGAAAGCACTGTTAGTAATATTTTAATACCTAAATTAGATTGTTAAGCATATTTTTGTTTTGTTTCATTTGTAAGGTGTCAAATTACTAAAGTGTGTTCTGTTCGACCTGCGGCCATTCCCGATCAACAAGGTAACGCAGGAGAATAGAAGATACGAAGTAGTTTTGAGTGAAATTAAAACAAAGTTAAAGTGTCAAAGTGTGAACTATTTAAAGTGTAATTTAAAAGACCGATTGATTCATTTGACAGAACGTTTGGCAGAACTTTTGCATGACATGCAAGGATAAACTCAGAAACATTCATACTATATGTGTTGACGTCTAGCTAGTGGAACAGAAAGTCTGTGAGACAAAGTGAAACTTTTGTGTGGCGTATCCTATTACCCCACAGTTCAGCACAATGCTAATAGTTCTTGTGACTTTAGTACGTTTTAGTTTTGCATATTAGTGGTGTTTGTATACACATGTATTTGAAGAATCTAATTAACATAAAAGCTTTTCCTTATTCATCATATCCGAGTGTCTAATGACCAAGTAATCAGGATCATTTGCATCTTGTACACAATTTACTTCAACCTTTTGCCAACCATTTTGCTGTTATTATGAGTATAGTAAAGTGATATGTTATCATAGTACAACACAGCAGTGCCTTCAATTGTGAAATGTGAACGTGGACCTCGACATATGTGTGGTATATTGCAGTTATAGCTGTGAGTTTGACATTCCCGATCCTATTTCCACTGCTGAATATTTCCCAAACATAAAAAATCATTCATCATGCGTATCGTACACACGGTCTTGTTGTGTTTAGTTTTAACCATAAATCCTTTCGAATTGGTGTCTGCTGAAGGTAATAAAATAAAATAGTGTCCTTGAAAAAGTTCCTCATAGATTAGGCTTTTCACTAAATCTTGTTACTGCTACTTCTAGAAGCATGTGACACTCCCAAAAATGAGTCCGGTGTTTGCATCCCTTTACCGGACTGCAAAGACCTTTTTCAGCTTCTGAAGAAACGACCTGTAACTCCAGCGAGCATTCTTTACCTTCAAGACTCTACTTGTGATGTTAATGGTCCACAACCTAGAGTCTGTTGCCCTAAACCGGCTGGTGGTAAGGTTGAAGAGAAAATAACTCCAAAGCCTCCTCCCGTGAAAACAGAGCCAACTCCTGAGGAAAAGACACCTCGTCCTGCACCAACAACAAATGATTTGTTGCAACAGGATATAACCGCCCACAGAAGCTTCAACTTATTACCTAATGTCAGCGAATGTGGGAAATCTGTTAATTCAGATCGTATTATTGGGGGTCAAGATGCGGGCTTAGGTGTTTATCCGTGGATGGCGTTACTAGGATTTTCAGGTATGTCTTGTGTTTAGGCTTCATTAATGCTGATTGTAATCGCATATCTCATCGTGACGAAAATCTAATTTAACTGTAGCTGATGACGAGCCCGTTCAGTATGCTTGCGGTGGAACGCTTATCAATGATAAATACGTTTTAACAGCAGCTCATGTAAGGCATTGTATAAATTTATTGATAAAAGGTTGAGAAAGAGGGCTGAGGAATAAGGTTATGGTTATCAAGGGCGATTAGAATTGTAGATGTGTTTGAAACTGTTGAAAACCATACTTATGCATACACAAATGCAGTTGTAGTTTATGTAAGGACACAATGCTAGTGATACTCACATTGAATATCTCTCAGTTGAACACGGTCTAAACCATAGGGCATCTTAAATATATAAGACGTGGAGTTCAAGGAAGGTACAGAACTGGCAGAACACACATGTTTTTAAAGTCAAACGTTGATGGCCTTAGAATAACAGTTCTGTTGCTGCTTTCAGTCGACATCCACGACTTGTCATCTCCTGTCACCCACACACTATTTTCATTTTATTACTAATATCAGGAGAACAATTTTATTTATCGCAAACCCACGTAAATTGAGTTATTTTAACCTGGTTTGAGCTTTTCTTTTCCATAAGTAATAGATGCAATTAAAAATTGTAACATTAAATCTCAACTTTCTGTTTAGGACCCTATCAAGAATCCTTAGCTCAACAGTTTTCTATTTTTATGAACCTTTCTATTAAAATGTTAATGCTTCTCAAAACATTCAAAATATTAGAGTGAAAGGAAAACATTCTCGCGTTTCCTACTACTACACTAGACTCTCTGTAGATATTACAACTTCAAAGCATTTATCAAACAGGCAATAAATAACTGTTGTCATTTGCAAGAGCCAAAAGTTGAAGTTACAAAAATTTGACTGCAATGAAATTGGCCATTGTAAATTTGTAAAACATTTATTCACATCCCGAGTTTCGGATACATCAGTATTATTTAAGATTATTTTCAATCTTTTACGGTTATATTTTCCATATCTTTAGTAGTCAGATCATTGTAACCCTAAAAAGATTATAAAAGTAACCGTGCAGTTACCACCTGAAATATTGAGAGATGTGTTGTGTTGCCATTGCTCTACTATACAATCTTCCGACTTTTTATTAGTCATTAGTAAAAATACTAATCAAAATTATATAATATAATGATAATGATTTATTTTTTGTCGCTGGGATGCTATGTTAGATCATCGATTTGGGAATTGTAAAATGATGTGACTTAACCACCTTTTTGTATTTTGAAGGAGTCCCTTGTATTTTCTCAATCGCGTAGTTCAGTCGGAAGTTTCCAAAAAAACAATTTCCAAAGGGTGGACAAGCATTTAAGTAAATGTCCTTGTGTGGCAGGATGTTATCACTGCCAAGTACATTGACTTCAGATTCATATGAGTGGTCTGTCCAACCGGTTGTTTTGTTGTGACTAGTCGACACATATTATTTATTGCATCTTTCTTTGACCGTAACAATAAACCGCTGACCTTACGTCAACTTAAACCAAAATTCAACGACTTTAATATAGTTATATCTGTAATATATGCATTTTTCCTATACTGAGGACTCGTGGAAAGCATAACTGTGCCTTCGATCGGTACCCACATACAAAGAGCGAAATCTTGTAGTTTCTCCTTGCAATGTAGGGCAAATATGCCCAATTTTGACATCCTATGTGCGTATTATGAGGAAAAAGGGACAGAAAGATGACTTAAGTTTGACTTTTTCTCCCAAACCCGAGAACAATGATTTCATTCATTATTTACAAAAGTAATTGCTCTCCACACATTCAGTGTGATTTTTCGTATGTTGAAAACTCAAAAACAATATTGATCCCAGGGCATTTGCTAGTCCCATCATGCTTATGATATATGTATTATTCAATATAAAATAAAAGATACAAGACTGAGACCGGTGTCGGCTAGTTGTCAAGCCCATGCACGGTTATTTTGAGAAAATCGGCTCTGAGATCAAGGATCATTCACTTTGGTTCATTTTAGGAAGTGCTCATTTCGTTGACTACTTTCCGAAGGTCTTTCTGAAACAACGATATTGACTGCGGTTGTACTTGTTAATTTTTACCCTTGTCAAGTCAAGCTTGTGCTATCGATTATCAAACCGTTCATTGTCACGAGCCCGCTTATCGAAGTACACACCGAGGAACACACATGGGCGTGAAGTTAGTACTTTTACCCATAATATGTCATAATATGCCATAATATGTCTATGTACGCTGCTAGAAAATGAATGAATTTGAGAGCCGCAAAAATAGGTTCCGTAAGTACTAAAACTTGCTCCGTCTATGTCTAGTCTTTCAGTCACCGACTCGTCATTAAAGGTCAAATTCAACAGGTTAGCTTTTTGTGTTCGAGCCCTATCGTTTATTGGAAATTCATAAGAACGTGCTAAGTAAAACGTAAAGAAATATTAGAGTGACTTACATACCAAACGAGATCAGCTCAGTAATATGAGTCTCTCGCATTTGTGTACTCTCATCTTTATCATTGAGTGAGAGTCACAAACGGAAGGTTGATGTGTGGAGAGATGAGCTATGCACACACTGCGTAGGGAAGAAATAGTTTGTAATATGAATAGGAGAAAAGAGAGCAAATAATGCAATTTTTCTTATATTTAAACGGAACCCTGAATATTTTTTCTCTGAATTTTTTGTGTCAATCAGTCCCAGTTTATAGAGCTGATCCAGTTACATAGTCCAAGATAATTTTGACAAGCTAGTCATGCTTTAATTAAACATTTTTATTTGTACTCGGATTATCATTGAACACTACACTGTACTACATTGTTCCATTTGTTTCAAAGCCATACGCCTAAGTGTCGACTTGCAAGCGACTTTTGAATAAGCAGTATCTGACTATTCCGCTTAACATGCTGATTTTTGGATTTTATGTGTAACTTCAACAAATGTTGGTCGACATTCATCACGGTGGTCTCATTTTGGAGAAAATTAAATACATTATCAAACCATTAACAGATAGTGGCACCAGGAATTATAATTCATTGAAAATTTGAAGGCAGAGTTGAAGGTATTTTATATGCCATTATGAAACCCGAAACTTCAACACAGAATTTCTAAAAATGTCTTAACACGCCATTGGGTTTATTTTATTAAAAGTATCTCCTACCACCAGTTAATTAGGAATGCTATTATCATGAAGGCTAAAAATAGAAACGTTAAAAGAAAAGTCCCTTGAAAACCTCTATTTCAGCAATAATATTGACTTAACGCCCTTGATAATCTCTTTATTCCCTTATTCATCTTCATTGAACTTATATATTTGAATCAGTAACATTTTTTGTGTGTATAATTTCTGAATTTCTAATATAGTGCGTGACTAATCTGCCATATGGATACCAACTGTAAGTTTAATCGTACCATAAGCATTCTGTTACATTAGTTACATTTACCATGTTCCTATAGCATTTAAGTATTAAAACCTTACATTGGAAATAAAAATTGATTGATTAGGAAAGTGGTTCGACTTGGGGAGTACGACCAAAGAACCACCCAGGATTGTGAGCAAGTGGAGTCGGGAAGTAAGGTTTGTGCACCTCCGGTTCAGGATATGGAAATTGATAAAATCATTCCACATGAAGATTATGACAAACAGAAAAGCAGGGAAAATGACATAGCCCTTATTCGGCTAAAGAAACATGCAGCTCTCGGACGTACGATAAATATAATTTTGCTACTTCAAATTTGATGACTTGATTTGTTTGATGTCAATTTTAAATACAAATTCATAACGTGGAGCTCAAAACTCTCCAATTTTTTGTAGCATTTGTTAGTCCAGTTTGCATCCCTCATGGGGAAAAGCTGCAGAAGGTCAACTCAAAAGAAGGGAACAGAGTGATTGTAGCTGGATGGGGACGTTTAGCATATGATTCTCCGGACAGTGCCCCAGTTCTCCAGTATGTCAAGCTTGGCCTAGTATCTATGGACGAGTGTAATAGGTTTTACGCTCATAAAGAAAATTTTGGAGAGTACTTGGACAACGGTAGAGTAAGTTCTTGTTCTTTTTTTGTAATGATGCTGCTATTTTTTGTTGAGTCAAACCGAAAGCTAATGACTTTTGTCTATCTCATTGCATTTTTTAGTTTTGCGCTGGTGGTGAAGAGGGAATGGATTCGTGCAAAGGAGTAAGTGTATATTAATGTTGATTAGTGCTTCATATCAGAGGAGTGTTTCATTTCATATTAGTGTTTCATGGAACGTCGGAATAAACATTTATGCAACTTTACATTAATGCATTAATTCTGTACCCAACAGGACAGCGGTGGGCCCTTGATGATGCCACTCCGTCCCAGGAGTTTGGGAGGTCCAATCCGCATTTTCCAACTTGGCGTTGTCTCATTGGGACCATCCCGATGTGGTCATGCGGGACAACCAGCATTGTACAGTAAAATATCAGAGTTCATGACATGGATTCTTGATAATCTTCACAAGTGACAATCCATTTACAATTTATGTAATCCTACAGTTTTTATTAGAGGGTAACCCTCGTTTTTTTCTTTTTTTTAAATGTAAACCATACAAATATTTTGCATGCATTTGATATTTTTAAAATGTAAACCATACAAATATTTTGCATGCATTTGATATTTTTAAATGTAAACCATACAAATATTTTGCATGCATTTGATATTTTTAAATGTAAACCATACAAATATTTTACATTCATTTAATTTTTTTTAAACTTGAGAAGTAAATGTAAGTATATATAAAACTGCATAATGTTGAATCTTCATAATTCTTAAACTGATTTTATTCAAGCACCTTATTCAAATCGTAATGACAGAAAACCCATACAGTAAACCACTATCTCTACATTGTAACAGTTTTCAGTTAACCCAGTAATTATTTTTTAGAAAATGAATCAGTTCAGCAATATAGTAGTATTCCCGGAAGTAAATTCAGTTTAGCCATTTTCTAACGACACCAGTCAATATACAAAACAATTTGACATCACAACGCGTGAAGGCGAAGGTGATGCGGCAGGCAACGAAATAGCACTTTTTGAGTAGTTAAAGTTTTGTAAACGTACCATATTATGAAATGAGGATCCAACACACCTGCATATAATATGAAGGTTAGTATGTAGTAACTACACAGTATCACAAATACCAATTTCAATATTGCTATATAATTACTTATCATCCCAGCACATTGTTATATAATGTACATACATATTATCTCTCATCCAAAACTAGTACACACGATGAATTTTAAAATGTATTTAAAACAGACTTTTCCCAAGCAGTAGTTAAAATTTTTGTCTAATTTTTCCTACCTTGATTATCTATAGCTATATTTTTATCTATATTCAACATTGATAGTTAACGCACCTAGTTTTATATAAACACCATTTACCTACATGTACACACATGTGTGCACATTACTACCCTACGGATATGTTCGTATTTTGCGTTTTCGAAACCAGAAAATTTTCTAACAATTTTGCACATTATTGTGTAATTCACAATATAATACCTGACACTTGGTTTTCATTTGTATTTTTTTCATAATTTTGAGGAGAAGGCTTTTAGTTGTTTGCATATAATCTGTTGTACACAAAATTGTTTGTTCCTATCATACTGATTGCTACATTTCCTCTTCTATTTGCACATATTATTTAAAATTGATGAAACATCAGATTTTTTACTAAAATTATTTACTAAATTCTACTAATTTCAGTTTACTAGAAGAAGTATATATATAGCATAAAGGAATAAATATGAAAGTGAATGGAATTAATTCCATGATTGCACATTATACAGAATGCCAATTACGATGAGTATTTGCTGAGGAATATATAGTTAAATGTTATAAAGTACGTGTGGTGAATGGTATTTGTGTAGTGCATATAGCTAACTTTTGTTCTAAAATTACAAATTAAAATTCAACTCTATAATAAAAACTACCCGGGCTATTTTGAGTTAAAATCTTTGATGGAATGCAAAGCAAGGAATGGTGTAGGTTATCTCAGCAATAATAAACTGTTGACATAGTCTCTCAGCTTTCTAAAAAAGCGCAAGAGTCACATTCACACACCCAATTAAAATGTAAAGGTCTAATAATCCCTTTCACACTTTAGAATACCATAGAACACCACATATGAAAAATACTGATTCTACTCTGATACAACTAAAATAGCTCGTTGAACAGCTAGTCTACAAAATTTCAATATAGATTGTATCATATTAATATTGTATATAGATTATTGAATGTTTGTGAAAACAATGTGTGATATATAGTCAGTTCGTTACTTATTATATCATATCATCATCATCAATAATGTCTACCATATTCACTCTGTGTCGTGGTCACTAATACTATCGTTAGCAGTTGAAGTGTCATCATACACAGTACTACTGATTAGAATTTCATCTTTCTCATTCTCTTCCAAATCTTGCACATGCTGCAACCCGGAACAGTAATGGAGCATTAGTAGTGACAAGGCATGAACTTTTTCTTCACATTTTGAAATTTGAAGAGAAATGTTTGCTTTGGTGGAGGAAGAAGAGGTGGGTGAAACAGGCTCTTCTTTAGATAGCGCAAGACGCTCATTAGTCGTTATGTTGATTTCCTCCTGCAGTCGATTCAGCTACAAAGAACCCCAACATCATATACTTAATTACATTTACAATATGCCAGTCACACAAATGACTGGCAGTTTTCCAATGGAACACATCAATAGAGGGAAAGAGACGGAAGCAATAACAACAAACCAATCATTCAACCCAACCTCATGCTCAGATTCTCATGCATACCCAAAATTTCCAATCAAACAAGACGTAATATAGTAATGACTTAATGAGAAAAGCTGAATGCGTGCTTATTATGTGACATGGTGCAGTTATAAATGAGTTTGCGACGTCACACGTGCCTAAAATGAAGTGCAGTGTAAATTAATAAAAGTTTTCATGCAGATACATATATATATAATTTGTATATATATTATTTAACTGTGCAACTTAAAATCGGTTTATTTTCACAAAAAAAAACAGAGAAAATCCACCACACCCACTAAGTTCTTGACTATAACATACACCCACTTTATTCAACAAATTTGAAGTTAAAAGGTTCGTTGAGCTAGCTACTCAAGAAACGAGGTTAACTAATAAACGTATACACTTTATACATGCTTTTTTTAAATGCAGTCGTTCGTAGAAGTACTTCATGGAGATCAACGTTTTATGACGAGCTAATTACACGCCGCTGCCACCTCTGAATGAGGACGGTTTGGAGATAGAGAATAGTTTCAATAATATAGAGCATGGACTGCATGGAAGAATACTGACTAAGTTTTAAATATTGTCCGTTTCTCACTCAACGGCTGCAATTTAGCTAGAAAACTATAATGTATGTATATCTATGTTTGTATCTACTAGCCATTCCTTTTCTTTTAAATAAAACTACCTAAATAATAGTAATAATAAACTTAACCTACGGCATAACAAAAATTATCGACCTATAGACTAATGGTTATTTGAAGTTTAAAAATTGAGCTTAGGGTTTCAGCACCTTTTGGTACTGTAGGATAAACGGTTCACTAACAAAATAAAAACTAAAACTTTGTCTTTTAAGAACTGTATCATAACAAGGCCAAGTCATTGAAAGAAAAGTTGACAGCAAACGGAGGTTGTCAACCCAAACAATAAGACCATAAGACAAACTGCGTAAGTACTAACCACATTGTTAAGCTTCTGCTTCCGTTCGGACAGGGATAAGTCACAGTAGATATCCCGCCCAGTTTCTTTTGCTACTGACTCCAGATCTTCATTGGGATGCTGAATTAAATGGTCAATAACAGCTTGTAGATCAGAGTCAGAGGAACCGAGACCGGAAGCATTTAGCACCTCGAAAGGGTTAGTGGGCCAACCGCCAGCAGCACTTCCACCAGTTACAGAAGCCTATTAGATACAAGGAACAGAAATACAGGTCATGATTTTATACATTATTCCGAATGTTAAATCATTTCCGTTTTTGAAATTTGGAGTCAAACCTTGCGACTGGTCGTAGGAGACGCTTGTGGTGACGGAGGTAGGCTCTTCGATGTCGAATTCGGATTAAGACTTGGTGGTAGCAATGTTGTGGCTGAGCCTGCCCTTCGGAGTTGAACAGACCTGCTCTGAACAGCACTTAGAATTCCGCCAAGTGTCTTCCTACGACTAGAGCCGGAGCTACCGTTATTGGAGGGCTGCTGTGAATAAAGTATTTTATAAAAAACACGGAATACTCAAAGCTCAAACATAAAATTAAGTTGGACTCATGCCAATTTTAGTTTACCAAGGATGGAGAGCCAGAAACTGTGCTTTCTGCACTTGCATCTCCAGAATTTCTATTCTCTGGTAATGGATCGCTTTCAGTGGTAATTATCTCAGGGGTTCCTCCTTGTGATGAGAATGAAGCTTGACTTCCTATCATTGGGTATGCTCCTTCACCTCGACAGATTGTGTTGGCAAGGCATCGCTCATTGCATTTTTTATGACATTTCATATGACAAATACGACATGCAAACGCTTCCTTTAGCCAAATCTATAAGATGGTATTCAGAAAGGACACTATAATCTATCTGAATACATTTGATTAATTAATTACGTATAAAAAAGTAGGCCTACCTTCTTATTACAATAATCGCATATAGTGGCAGTTCTGAACTGCGTTCGAATGAACTGATGACATTGTGGGTCATCAGTTGGACTCAAGTTATTAACAGAACTCATTGGAATAGGCAACGCTTCCTCTCCTATTTCAATATGGGGAATTGCAGAGCCTGATGTACACGAATCAGCAGAATCTTTTCTTTTGCACATGTCTTCCTTGGCTTTGAAAAGGAAGGAAAGAGATACTTTTCCATAGCACATGTGCGCTTCAAAACCCGAATGATCTGAGAGAACATGATGCTTTCTATATTGAAAATTAAAGTAACAAATTAAACTAAAGTCCTTCATGAAGGTAATTTACAACTTGATAAACTTGACTAAGTTTTGTATTTCTACTAACGCATCCAACGCTGCACCGTCTGGAGAAGATAAATAGTAATCCTTGACAAAATACCCCATTCCAGTGGTACCACACTCAGCTATAATATCAGACACCGGAATTGAAAGCGTTCCTACCACTCTGTTTCCATTGAATGTGATGAGATCAAGATCACAGCCCTTGAAATAAAACCAATTTCGTTAGAATTCAAAATTATGAAGAAGCTAGAGCTAATCACACTATGCTTACTTTTGATTTCTTATTTGGGCTACTTGTTGGACTGGAATTGGGGCTGCTAGGGGCTCCATCCGACGATCGGGCACTCCAAAGCGAAACGTTGAGATAGCGATTTGACTCTTCCACATCAAGACTGAATGACTCCATGAAAATTGGATCCTAATATGAATTTAAAAATAAATGAGTTACATTTCATAATGCAATTTTTTGTGAATTTGGTTGAAAAACAAGTGTAATTTGGTTTACATACTTTACAACACGGCAAATCCGCTGACTTCATAATATTAGGATACGTCGACTCAGGACAGAAGCTCCGCAAAGGGAAGCTTGTCCTCCTTTCATTAATATCCCCATCACCATTTCCAACCATAGAGCTCCGCCTACTCTGATTAGGCGACGTATTAGATGAAGTGTTATTGAGGACTGTAAGTTCGCTGAAACTTTTGCTAGTTTTCGACTCTAAAGTAGGAGTAATTGCAGCAGAAGCAGTGGCAACTGTTTCCTCAGGCCATGGATCCATTTTGCTAGGTGTCAAGGCTGTGGCACATCTTCGCTTCACTCTCCATATCACTTTCATGGATGAACTATTTTTGAAGTTTTTAATGCACTGCTTAATAGTGGTGACCTTTTTGCTGTCCACTGCCAGAATTTCATCACCGGGCTCAAAGTTTATCAATCGGAAGGATGTTGTTGCGACGTTTGAATTTAGCGACTCCACCACAATAGTTTCATTTGCCCTAAGCACAAAAAAACTTGATAACACTCAACAAAAACAAGTTTACGATGTAAATACCTAAAATAATACACAAGATGGACGCGTGCGTCACTCACATTGCCAGAGTAAAGTCCAGATTAGCTTCTCTCCTTGCAGTCTTAATGTAAACGATATCACGGATCATAAAGTTGCACCCAAACTCATCAGTGTAAGCCGCTATCCAATCAAGGTCGCCTGTGTCGTACATAACATATATTGATAGTAAAAATCTTGTCAATAGCACCCTTCATAACAACTTTGAGCATATTTAATTCAAAGGTTTTTTTCACAAACATACCGACTCCCACAGTTGCATACATGCTTCCCAGCAAAATGTGATTCATTAAGCCGCGGCATTCCACCAAGGTTACGGTTAGAGATCCTTTCGCATCAACCCTGGGTGCCGCGTTAGGAACCAGAGCCGGAATTATGTGCTCGATACGATTGAAGAAAGGTTTGTATCGGATTTTGAACATTGGCAGTGTGTGCTTTTTTCTAACTGAACGCTTTAACTAAGGGGAAAAATTAAAAACAAAACATGAAAATTTCAAACCTTGGATATATTTACAAGTTTAAATGCTTTTGGCTAAATGTAATTAATATGTAACAGAATTGATAGGTACCTGATTTGATATAACTGTGGTAACTTGATTAAAACTTTTTCCATATAGTTGTGATACAACAGATATGTCAATGTCAGGATTCTCTATAAAGCTGAATGACCAATGGGCATAAGGCTCCGTTGTAAATTGCAATCGTGCCTGACCTTTCACACCATTAACTAGGTAAAACATAAAAACATACATTTACTTATTGCAAAGGAGACTATAAAAAGTTATATATACAAAGCCACATTGTTTTCAATGTCATGAAATTAGTAGTTTCATTGTCGTAAATACATGTTGCGTTATCTGACTTACATCGTACAGATAGAAAAGCCGAATGCTTTAAATGGGTTTCGGCTTGAATCGAAAATTGAAATCCTCCCGCATAGTCGAGATCCACTAAAATATCCAAAGTAGATATATTTTTGAAAACCGGATGTAACTCTATTTTCGAAGTTTTGATCCAGTTGAATATAGGAAAATTTTGACCAACGTCAATATTTTGTATCTAAATAGTAAAAAAAATTACATTACAAAATGTCTGGATGTGGTAATGATTTAATTTGGCATAAAATATGTATAAATTATCCTTACAGCAATACTGGAGAAAAATTTCCCGAGCACTGACGTTTGCAGCAGTTCTTCAAACTCTAAAGATAATTTGCGTAAAATCCATCTTCTAATCCCTTCCGAATTTCGTAATTCTCGGAATAAAAAGTAGAGAACGAAGTTGAAGGCCCAACAACTTTCTTTTGACTTGCAGGACTCATCGCTAATTTTCGTTAAAAGCACCTGCAACAATAAATCATAAAATTATTTCGAATCATTTTCTTCATGGGTTGAGTACAACATACTAATCAAACGCAACAGTAAATACGCTTACCGGTGGGAGCTGAAACGTTGCAGATGTCGCTTGTTCAGGTTCTCTATTATGTTCAGCGGTTGTCTTATCAGGGTCATGGAAGAAATAGCTCAAGACATACCAGGCCGCAGCACCAACGAGGCCTACCCCCGTAATTACCCCTAACAGGAATGTACATATTGCCCACATAAAACTGAAATTTCATATAAAATTTCATTTAAAATCAAACCCTTTAGTTTAGCAATTCATCTCTCATAATTTTGCAAGCTTACCTCATGTTAAAAGTGGAATTGTATCCTTTGCCTCGACACCAATTTTAGACTCAAGGCTTTGTTTCATTAGTCAATTGATAATCTAGCAGCAGAGAATATATCTCTTGCAGTGAATAAATCTCACAAATTCTATTGCACATTTAATGGAAGACACGACTGGAAAACGGAATTTTTTAGTTTAGGATGTTGATGTAGATTGACTTGAGACTGGGGTTGGCAAGTCAATGAAGTAGATATGGTATGATACAAATTTGGTATTAAATTTCGTTGAAGGTACACATATTGTGGCTGATTTGGTTTTGGTTTCTTGGTGAACAGGATAAATTCTTAATTTGGATGACTATCAAAAATCTTCCGGCTGAAATAGTATTTCGCTTCTTGTAGCACCATAGCTGCATCTCGTTTTAACTATGTGGAAATCATCAAACCATCAATCTCATCATTATAATTCGTTTTGACAGATCGTTTGCAAAGCACAAGTGTTATGTAGTATTAGCACATAAATAAGTTTAACCATAGCATAAGCACAATGCACATGCATAAAAACTACAATATTGCAACACAAACGAAGAAGAGGTATCGTGAGAACGTCCAATTAGTAGTATATTATGGGATATAGCGCACACTCCTCTACCTGATAATGCAGACAAAGATTACCGAGCCAAAAACATTACAGTACAGTTATCGATGTAAGCTCGATTAGCTAAATGCGCATGTAATTTCATAAACAATAACTGTATATTTTGTAACACACAAAGAACTGATAAACTGGCAGCATCCACCATAAATCTTTGCAACAAACTACACCAACAGTTTAATGCTACACTTGTATTTGCGAAAGACAAGCAGGTGTATCTTTTTAATCCCTATCTTACATACTACACATTTTTGAAAAGCTTACCTCACTCGAAATGACGGCAATTTGTGGTTTATTATTTTGAAGCTGTACAACAACGGAGAAGATGAGACCAAGATCCAAATCCAACTCCACATCCATTCTGCTGCTGACTAGTAGTATTTTAGCACTTCTCATGGATTATGGAATATTATTATTGCAGTACATTATATTCGGATGGTGATGCTGATTGTTTTTTCACACTTTTTGAGACTAACAAAACAAGAAATGGAATCGGATTCAGCTGCTTCTCAGCTCCACTGTTTCAGCAGCACAATAATAAAAATCAAGGTAAGTGTGGTAAAGTACATGGAAGCAAAAAAAAAAGAGCGATAGTCAGTCAGCAATATATTTTATACACATTGTAGTGGGTGGGTAGAGACAGAGAGCTCCCTTATTTGCGAGCCGTAAAGTAATAAGCTGAAAAACTGTGAGAGCACATGACTTTCATTCTTTCTGTACTATTCTCATATGTGCTTAGGTACACTAGTGTCTATGTCTATGTGTGTGTGTACACTATGACAATGACAGCAGGACAGACCACCTTTAATTCCTTGCCTTTGCCTTCCCCTCAATGTTCTCAGTGAGTTTCTCTGATTTTTTCCTTTGTGTTCTTTATACCAAACCACTACGTTAAGCCAGTACTCAGTTCTCTGTCTCAAGTTTCCGTGCAGTACATATAATCACTTTTTCATGTTCTTTGCACTCTTTCAAATAAGTTTTGGCCTTGTGCTTTGCTCTTGTCCTTCCACAATGTTCATGAAAATGGTGTATGTTGAGTAAAGTAGCTGGGAATTTGAGGATTGGTTTCGGATTAACTGATTTGTGATTTGACTCCACTTTTCACATATTGCATTTGTCTGCCTTCCTAATAACTCGCTGAGCTCTACTATGCTGTAGGCATTACATTCAAAAATATGTGCGATGCGGATGACTAATGTTAAAGACAAAGAGCTTTGTCTAGATTTACATGGTATTTTACATGGATTTAGAAATTGTTTGTGTATGCATTTACCAATGTCCATACGTTTTTTGAGAGAGAAAATGGATAAAAAATGAGAATGTACTGGGAATATATATGATGAAAATCAATCTGCACTGCCACACTGCACGAAGAGCTATGTTGGTTGTGTCTCACGAATCATGCTATGAAAGAGATTTGTGGCATGCCATAAATCATTTACATGCTACTTCTGTCAATGCAACTCTTTCACTCTCTCACATATACACACAAACTCAGCCACACGAATATATATTTTAGCTTGTCAATTTCAATATTGTTGGCAAGTTTCTGATTGCTGCTGAAAGCACAAACAAGGGAGTTTCCAGAGCATTCTTTTCCCCAAGTTTTGAGAAGAGATGTGGTGCCGGAAGCCGAAATGGGAATGAAAATATCACGACTTCATATTATGGAATCAAAATCCAGTCACTTTTTTAATTTACCTTGTTTAGGAAAGGAAACGAAGAGTTCCCATGTCTCCAAATTGATTTTCATGACAGTTATTGAGCGGAAGCTGTAACGGGAAAATATATATGTATTTTCTTAGGATTGCAATGAGGAAGTGGCAGCTTTAGCTTTAGCTCAATTCCAGATGAAGGTTTGGAAGGTAGTAGAATGAAGCTTTCTGAAATGTCGACTGCCACTGCCAAACCAAAGCTCTCAATTTATACCTCGCAACCACTGAAAACGGGTGGAGAGAGTGGAGTTGTTATGTTGGTTTATATTTGATATTGACTCTTGCTAGAAGAATGTTCTTCATAGTCTACCTCAGTTTGAAGAAAGCCCTTGAATGCCACTCATGATCTTTCATGACGAAAAAGAATGAATATATATACTTATGTTTGAATGACGGGAACAGAGAGTAGTGAATTAAATAGAGGAAAGCTGAAAACCTTATTAGTGAAAAGATGTTAAAGTGCCCATGGTGGAGAAAGTTGTTGGAACCTCTTTTGTATTTAATGGAGTGGGCTCCTTCACAAAATTTGGATTGTGGATGGTCGACATTATAATGCAAACTTAATGATCCACTATCCATCGCATAAAAGAAGGCATTATTGAATATACAGCTATTCTGCAGCAGGTGGAGAGAGATCTCAGTCGTCCACGCTTTTCAGCAAGCAACCTCAGATTTTGCTTTCATGTCTCAATATAGAATGTAATCGCAAACTTATCTCATATCCAAACTTTTAGTACAATGGCTCATTATTAACATTTTGTAGACACTGCTTTTGTACTAAAAGTTGAATATAGAGAGTGACGTACCTCTGCGTTCACCAGAGTTTAATTCAAAGACTTTTTGAACTTTGTATTTTGGAATATATCCTTGCAAGGATCGGGCTACTAGTAAAAACGAGTCCAAGTTCAACACTCAAACTGACATCATAGAATAATATGAAAACTCGACAAAGATGAAGGACAGGATGGGAATGAAGGAGAAAGCATTATACAAATTAAATTGTAAGACCTTGACTAGCTTTTATTGTCCGATTCGTGCATACAAATTTAAAATTTACGTTGGATGTATAATGAATACATGGCATGACTAGGAAAATTTATGATGCTCAATCTCAAGTTAAAATAAAATGTTAGCATTATTCCCATTACTCACTCTACCTTCGTCTCGAAATGGAAAACAAACCTCTCGACAAGATCCCTTCTGTTTACTTACACAAACTCATATATCTCTGTGTGTAGTTGAGTAGACAAAAACTGAGTTCCATCCATCCAAAGAGAGAGAGAGAAAGTGAGTGTTTTTCACAAGAGGCAAGAAGCGGACTCAAGGTACTCTTCCATCACAGAACTAGAAGTAAGGCTTGAATAATATATCAATGAGAAAGTAGGTTAATTTCAGGAAAGAAAAAAAAATATGTCGAGTTGAAAGACTCTCTGTTCGATTAGTAGTATATCCTAGCCACTTGCTATAACAATCTATGGTGTCAATCAACACAAAAAAATGTGCATAGTAACCATCCTTAAGTTGAGTTCTCATTTCGCACTTTCGCAAGTGAACCAAACTAGCACCAACACCCATACTCATCGGGACTGGACATGCATTTTTATTGGACGAAAGAAAAAAGCTATGTGCGCATTCAATGTACATACTATATGATATGATAAGCTTATCAAAATCATGCAAAAAAAATCCTACCATTTTTTGTGAACAGTTTTATCCTCGTTGACAACAGCATTCCTTGCTCTTGTTACGTTTTGGTATGCTAGCAAGCGTTGAGACAGATAGGTTGGAGAATTTTTTATTGTAGAAATCCAGCTCAAGTGTTGTAGGAACAAGAAAGTAAGTAGGCAAGATGAGTGGAGAAGGCTGTGCTGTTATAAGATGGGAAAAGCAGTTATTGCACCGTGAAGACGTGGAAATATCATGGTATATTGGCATGGCGTAGCAACCAGCTCGTTTTACGATGACAGGGTAAAGTGAGCTGGAAAGTAGTTTTCCCTTTACTAGGTTATAAAACAACTTAAGGGAACTTGAGCAATAATCCAACCGAATCAAGTGAATGTAACGAAATGAAGAGGATTCAACAAGAGTATTCACAAATCCTATACCGTTTCCCGATCAAATTTTCATCTTCTGTTCTCTGTTAAAGTAAAGAGATTTTCTGCTGATCAATATTCATGTCGATGTTGATTTTTTCTTTAAATTTTATCCGTACCTTGCAGCATCTAACCTTTATAAGAAAGGGGTCCTTATGCAAACCAACATGTGTAGATCAGCGAGCTCGCGAGATCACATCCACGAGATTACAATGGAAGAAAAAGTTGAGTAATTTTGAGAAAAAAGACTACTGGCTATTGGTTTAAGTACGTACACAAGTGGCGAAAGTCTGGCCTTTCATTACTTCCGGACTTGAAGTGATGTTCAAATTTTTGCTATAAAACATAGCATTAGTTTCTTATAATTGGTTCCATAATACAGATTTATATAAACACATACATACATGCAAGCACGTGCTCGTAAAATAGCAAAAACGTGACGGTAATATGAAGCAGCTAGAGAAATAACATTTTATTATTCGCAAACTCTACCGTTCTATAGGTAATTTTATCATCATATTCATCAGCGTCATCATGCAGCATAGAATCTTGAACTAATTGTAAGAAACTTAAAGGTAGTCAGCCACATAATAAAACGATTAGTCGAGGAAATGGATTTCGTAGCTTAGTAAGGAGACAGAATCAGACGAACACGAACCCAACTGCTTTTTCAGCCTTCTGTCTCATTTTCCCCAGATCTTTGTCTAAGTCCTTTGTCTTGGCAGAGGCATAAGGAAGTATATCAGATTAATGAGAACCGAAGCACAAGCATAATTTTAGTATATTTATTCCCATCTTCAATACTCTATAGAAAATATGCTAGACGAACCTTCTATACACATCTATTCCGGCATCGTTCACGTGACCCATTCATTCATTTCAGTTTAAACCATTGGTGAACGAACACACGTTAATTTATTTTTAATTAAAAAATATGGCTTACAACATGGTAATTAAATGATTGCATCATTCCATATTTTGCACACATGGGTTTAATATGAAATTGGAATGTGTAGCGAGGAATGAGCCAACTATTTGTCGCTTCCGTGATATTTTAAAAAGAAAATGGGACAAGGGCACCTTTAGCGGCAAATACACGTAGACCATCGCTCTGTTTTGTAACATGGTATGCATTAGATTATGTTGGATCACAGTGGAAATGTTGGGATGAGTAGAGATTTATTTCGTAGTAATTCCAAAAGATCAAGCTCATAGCTCATCGTATCAAAATACCCATTGAATAATGCGATTATAAAGCTTACATGAATAATCTTGATTTTATGCGCCTAACCCTTGGCTGACTGTGATTGCTTGTTGTGCTCAACGACAAATAGATGATGACTGAACACAAATGGTTATTGAATTGTTGACTAATCTGTTATTTCAATGAAATCAATTAACTTTTCACGTACTTAAGACAAAGTGAAAATTAGGTAGCAAGGAAAAATATTGCACAACCAACTAACGTGCTCGTTGAGGCCTTGCTTGGAGTTATCATTTTTCATTCGAAAATGTTTTCGTTAAGCAGGGAACGAAAGATTTATGAGTTTGTATAACAAAACAAAAGAACATTAACTGAAGTTGTAAAAGATTCCAATGCTGTGCTGTGTGGATAACAGTGTATGAAAGTGTTCTTTATGTGGTTGATGATTGTTCCAGATGTTTGTGATGGCCAAAGGTCAAAGGTGGCAGAACGGAGCAAGCGAGTTATCTTCCATATCCTTCCATGCGAGCCAGGATGACTTTTGTTGTGGATAAACTACTCACTTTTTTTCTAGGTTATTATGTCAAGATCCCAAGTGATGCATCGAAGAGCGAAATCCCATTTGAGGATTTATTCTTTTTTCTTATCATCTCTTACGATAATGCTTGATAATGTATTAAGTCTTTTAGTGTCTACTACAAACAACGGATTCAAGGTTGAAATGCATTTTAAACATAAAATGCTCAAACGTAAATACTCACATTTATCATTATCTGAGTAACGACATATGAATACATAACATGATACAAGCAACCAATTGCATTCTTTCTGCTTGAAAATACTATCGTTTGTTAACGGGATATCTTTAATATATGGACATTTTACTTTGCTATTGATTTGTCCCATTTATAAGTTTAAGAATTTAAAAATAGACACTTATTCCGTTGTAACTATTAAGTAAACTGTTTTAGTTAAGACAACAGGTTTACTATCATAGTAATCATTGACTGCTTTTTTCAGTATATCGCTATTCTGTCTTTTATTTAAAGGGATCCTGTTGTCATGATTAACAGTAAAACAACTGACGATGAGTGATCGAAAATCAATCTATAAACGGCTTATGCCTAATTGTTTGCGCAGACAGGAAAAAAATGAGGGATACTAAATGTTATTTTAAAATCACACATAATTCTCGAAACTTGTTTCACGTCAGCCGCATGTATGCAAATGAATAAAATTTATTAAAATTTATTTTTTAAACGGGACATTACTTACATTTTACCTTGCGTGCATCAATTTCTTCGAATTTTATTTGCGCAAAAGTTTTCGAAATAGATGCAATAATACGAGTTTGCAGCTTTGCACTCCCAATGCAATGGTGGCAATATTATCTTACATTATCAACAAGCTTACATTGAAATAGCTTGAGGTTGATCAGTTCTAGCATCAGCAGCAGCAGCTGAAACTTCTATGACGCAAATTAGTAGTTGGTAACCAGTAAAAATGTAAACAAAAACCGGATTGTAACTCAATCAATCGTTTTGATCAATGAGAAATGTAAATAAATGTTCAGCCGTATCATCACACAGCTGCGTGTATACCAGAAGAAAAGTAATTGGTTTGAAATATAAAATACAGTATTGAAAAGTTGTTTTCATTTCCTCTAGTAGTACACAGGTCAAATTACTATATTGATTTGATAATTAGTTTCAAACTATAAGAGATATTATTACGTCGTTATGTTGACATGTTGAGGTTTGTTGCTTTTTACATATGAAATCAATCCAAATGTCATAGTACACAACGAACTCTAAAGCCAATTAAATTTTCCAGCTGGTATAATATATCCAGTCTTATTTCTTTCTGGTATATTATTTGTCAATATAAGGAAATAGGAAATTGAATAGAACCTTTGATGTTTGTCCAGATTATATTTTCCTATATAAACAATACGAGATTTTTTCAGTAGGAACTTTACTGTACCGTAATACAAAACCTATCAAATAACAGTAACATAAAGATCTTCAAGGAAGTTACAGTTACATTTAAATGTTAAGTGTGCTCGTATGAATACATACATACATCGTAAAATTCCAGTATCAATACCATTAAAACACTACCGCGGCGTTAATGAACGTAAATTATTGGCGACAACACTATCTTAAGTATGCAATAGGTTTATTTTAAAAGAGAAGCCTGGTTTAGAAATATGGAACCAATAGTGAAGGCTCCCAAATAAACTATTGATGTAAAGTAGTATCTAAATACATGCTTATGGCTTATGTACTTTCTTTGATAAAAGCATCACAACAAGAGATAGCGTTTTTCACTTTTTGCTGTTAGAAATGAACAAAGTGTGTACTACTTTTGAGACCCTTTGATCTCCAAGTGGCATTTATTATTGCATTTCAAAGCTGAGTCATTTTCACCATTCAAAAGCAAAAGGGAGGAAAAAGACCACTTCCATTGATACAAAAGAGACGTAGGCGTATTGAAGGTCTATGTGACGCAAATGCTTTTATTTTCCAAGGTAGTTTCCAATTTTTCCATACCATCCATTTTTCAACTTCTCTGCCTAGAGCTGATGAGAGTCGGGCCAGAGATGAGAGACACCGGAAAGCTTTTAGCACAAATCATGACAGAACCAGTAGTAGAACCACAGAGTGCAAAACTATATCAGAATCTGTATGAATAATATTTTCATAAGGTAGCTAGCTCCATATATATACAAAATCTGAATAGTTTTTCTTAGAAGAGAACACGCGAGGTAGTTGATGAAATCAAAGGAGGAATAATTTCAAATTGAAAAGAAGGGTTTGTTTGAATTGTGATTTTTTTGTCAGCTTTGAAACCAATCAATCAAAATTTGTTTACTTATTAGTCCATACATTCTACATGATTTCAACAGAACTGCATGAACGAGTTTTTGTGGCAATTTTTCAGATTTATTCATGAAACCCCTTATAACCTCATGTTACTTAAAAATCTGTACAAATTTAACGCTATGTACTATCCTATCATAAATTATTTCTGGAGTTCACAACTCGTAATGTGTCGTAAAAATGTACATGTTTCTTACATCAGTTCACATTAGTTCTTGAATGCACAAAGGGAATCAATGGGATGCGCGATATTATGCGATGCGGCAAGAGCATGATGACTCTTGACCTAATTAAGGAAAGCAATGGCGAAAATGATAACACTCATAACCTTCATAATATTTGTCCCAGTAGTAAATCTGTGTAAATACAAGATTAGAATTAGAAACACGAGAGGAGCAGTAAAGTAAGTAGTAAAGTGGCATGTTTTTGCCATGCAGCAGACCAGACCAGGTTTGATTTTACTCTATTTGTAGATGCAGCCATCTAATACAATGAAAAAATCATATAAGAAACGTCATGTAGCTGATAGTTGGTAGTTGCCGTCACTATATTTCTTAGTGCAGACGCGACAAATCGTAAATTACATACTCTTTTTGCATCAAATAACTCGTTTTATTTGCAAAGGTTGAACGAGTACATGCATAATATATGCATAGATTGGACATTGTGTCGGGTCTGCCTTACCAGGGATTAAAAGAACTATTAACTTACCACATTACTTGGTACATGGAGACGATGATGATGATGATGTTGATTATGATTTACAATTCTCTGTTTATATAGTGTTTAAGCGTAGGTAGCCAAACTATAAAATGAGAAGCATTTTCTCGCAGTTCATTAAAGTTGGATAGAGCAATCAATAAGTAGCTTTAAAGTCGATTGTGTGTGGTGATTTAATTTTTGAAAACAAATTCGTTTTTTTTTGCATCGGATTTTCAGTTATGTAAATGCACAAGTGTTGGATTATAATAAGTCGGTAGCGAAACAAGTTTCTGGATTGTGATTAAGAATCTACTAAAAAGACAAAAACGAGTGTTATCCCATTTGAGTGACTAAAACTGTTGCACAAATCCGTTTAGAGTGAAACCGGAGCTTTGAGTGCTGGAAATTTTAAGCGCGTGGAAGCATAAAGAAGTACCTAAATACTGTTAATAATTTACTTGTGCACATTAGCAAACTGTAAACGTGCTCATCGTATAAAAGGCCTAAATATGATCGTAGCAAATAACCAAGGCACGACGGAAGGCTTTCCTATAAAGAAGTCGTACAGCACTGAGGTAAGAAGATTGTTCAAAACATTGTGAAAGAAATGTACAACTTGAAACTTCCAAGAAAGTATCATCATCTATACACCCACGTGATTGAGACTAGAATTGCATTCGTTCTCATGTTGTACCTTTTCTAGCTAGTATGTTCCATGTCTATTCGACATGCACACTTTTCATAGGGAAAAGATTGGAGCGTTTCATTTGTCTAGAAAGTTGAACCTTTAAGCAGCTTCCACTTTCCCTTTTTTTCTGATCTTGCATGAAAATGGAAAATTAATTCAATATTCCCCTGGCTCTTTACTCGCTTTGAAAGAAAATACTTTCAATGAAGTTATGAGAGAGAGAGTTGCTACCAGATTGATTTTGATAGAATCAACACGTAATTGATTTTGCGAAAATTGAATTTAAGCATGTCGAACACGAACACAGGTTGTCTCATGATGATGAGGATGTAATGAATGTTTCTGTCTTCCAAATTTCCACTTGCACCCTCTATCATCATCTTTACATCACCTTTGTTTTTAAGCAGGGCGTAGTTCACGTACTTAACCTATTCCAACATCATATTGGGGGGAAGTCTAATCAAATATTTAAAGTAATAGTAGAGAATGCACAGATGAACTTGTTGAGTAAAAATAATCTCTGTTTACATGGAAGACAAACGACCGAATCGTGCTATATCTGTTATATGTAAGAATATCTTAATGTTGATTAACCGGATAAATGCATCTTTGATACTTGTTTTGTAAAAGAGGGTGACCACGTAGGCCTCGACATGAACGTAAATATGCAATTTAATGAAAGATTTTAAAAATAAAACTTAATCAACTGGGAAAAGTACTGGATGCTTTTATATAGAGATGCATACTTATTATAAGAACATGAAGGAATAATACGATGCCCCATGATATGCTGATACATTCCATAGACAGCTCACAATATTTTGAGCCGTTGTAGAATACTATGGAGCAGTAGAGTCTTCTTATTACATTGGAAGAACACCCTCATTCGAAAAACAACACGCATATTTATCCATTATGGCGTTTTAATTCCTTATATACCTATATAAATGACGCATTAGTTCCACCTAAATGGTTTCCGCATAAGAACAAACTATATAAGATTTTAGCGTTGCTACACTCAAAATTAAAGGAGTCTAGTGTTAGGAATTTTTTTGTTCAACAATTCAACATGTTTATGAAAAATTCAATGGACTATTTTTACCTTCAAGGACAATCTTTGTTGGACGGACATGATTGAAAACACTTACCCTTCTCAACGACGTTCCCTCGTCGAGGAGAACAAACAAAAGTGGCTAAAAGACGCACCGGAAGACTTAAGTCGCAACGATGGATTAATGACGATGAAGAGCACTCTGTCGAGTTCTTTGACCACAGGAAATAGTGGGTTTGAAACTGGGATTTCTGAGGAGCCAGAGCAAAGTCGGAAGCCCAAAGCTCACGCCAATGTAAAGACTAAAGTAGAAGAGAAAGAGCAGGAAGAAGCGACTCTGATCATAAGCTTAAAAAACAACATGATGGCACTCACTTCCATTCTCAAGACCATTGACGTAAGTTGCTTGAACCAAACCAGCTTAAACTTCATTAAAACCTAGAAGAGTTTAGCGCTACCAACTAAATTAATGCTAATGACATGTAACTACAAGCATTTTCATTTGAGACACTAATCCCTCAGTTATATATGTCCAGTTTCACGAATTTTATATATTGCTTAACTTTCCAAACTCTCTCAGTATAAATTACATCACTTTGCTTTTTTATGATCCAGGAAGGTAAAGGTGTTGTTATTCATATGGAATCGCGACCTTCACGCGACGAAGAGTGCCAATTTGATGTGCTTGTGAAATTGCAAATTAAATGGTCAGACTTGGCAGAGCTGCTTAAAACTTTGCGACACAATCCTGCAATACATGTGGTCAACGTGATGTCTACTCACAGCACTGTTGTGAAAGGTAACTTACAAAAATGAAGAAAAAACATATACCATCTCATTAAGGAAATGAATGAATGAAATAGACTAACAGCTTCTATCTGAATTGAACCAGAACAATGGTATCCTCGTCACATCTCCGACTTAGACTTATGCAACCACTTGATGACAAAGTTTGAGCCTGATTTGGACATGAATCATCCAGGTTTCTCTGACAAGTCGTATCGAGCACGGAGAAAGATGATTGCGGACATTGCATTCGACTTCAAATTGTATAAATCAACAGAAATAAGCTAAAAATAAAAAGAAGATGAAATTTTATTCTAAAAAGAGGCTACTTTTTTTTATAGTGGAGACCCAATTCCACGAGTGGAATATCTTGAGACGGAGATCACAACTTGGCGTCATGTTTTCAATAAGGTTGTATCCTTACTGTCAAGTCATGCTTGTAAGCAGTATGCGGATGCTTTTAGACTTCTTCAAAGGGAAGTGGGCTATCGGCCTGATAACATTCCACAGCTTGATGACGTATCTAATTTCCTGAAACGTAAGTTTTATTGCTTTTTACTAAAGAAGCTATGAAATGGGAGAGAGGTGATGGTGATGGGCATATTATGATAATGTTAAAAACAATCAGTACTTTCCGTAAAATGCTTTGATACTTCGGGTAAATATCCTTTTTCCTTTGACCATCTGCTGAGAAGAAAGTCAAAGGTAATAATTTCAAGTAGTTTTAAGTACTCAAAAGCAGTGCTTTCATTCTTCTCGTTTGTGTGTAGGCCGAACCGGATTCACATTACGACCTGCTGCCGGTCTCCTCTCAGCAAGAGATTTTCTTGCTAGCTTGGCTTTCCGAGTGTTCCAATGTACACAATACGTTCGTCATGCTTCCTCTCCGGATCATTCTCCAGAACCGTAAGTGAAAACCCGGTCGTAATAATGCATTTATTGCGTAGTAAAGATGGTGTGGTGATGATAATGAAAGGAATGAGAAGTCGAGGTATTTATGAAGTGACCTTTTACTACTTCCTTTTTAAAGTTGACTGCATTCATGAATTACTTGGACATGTCCCTATGCTTGCTGATCCAACTTTTGCACAATTTTCCCAAGAATTGGGGCTTGCCTCACTTGGAGCAACAGATGAAGAGATTGAGCAGTTCTCAACTGTAAGTTACTAAAATGTTGAATGGAATGAGTTATACTTGCTTTGAATTTGCATATTATAAAAAGCTATACTAGCTGCAAAGAGTCAACAATTTCATTCACAATTTAATTGGATTATACCAGGTGTACTGGTTCACCGTTGAGTTTGGTCTCTGCAAGGAAAATGGAATCACTAAAGCATACGGTGCAGGATTAATGAGCAGTTTTGGAGAGCTCGAGCATGCTCTGTCAGATAAGCCAGAGCATCGAAATTTTGATCCCAAGGTCACTGCTGTGCAACCATATCAAGATCAAGACTATCAAGATGTTTACTTTGTTGCCGAAAGTTTTACTGATGCAAAGGAAAAATTTAGGTAGGGCAAATATCTTCCATTCTGCAACCATGATTCTCTTGTTATGCAAAATGATTCATTTGCATGTCATTGAAATAACTATGATTTCAGACGATGGGTATCGGAATTCATGTCAAGACCATATGAAGTGAGATACGACCCATTCACACAGAACATTGAGATTCTTGACTCAGCAGACAAATTGGACAAGGCAGTTATGCAGCTCCAGCTCGAAGTGAATTACCTCAGCAATGCCGTTTCTCACATGAAATTGCGCTAGTTTGTTGCCAGTTATGATGATGTCACTTTTATTACACTTGCGAATTTTCAGTTTTCTTTAGTTTAGATAAATGACTTGTTTATCACGTTGTTTTCAATTACGCTTGCCTCTTTTTGTAGATACGGGAAATGTAGGATAAATATGCTTTACTATTTCTTACCCAGTTAATACAACTGCTTACTCCGTCGTAGCAAGCTGATTCGTTCCAGTCTAGTCCTCGTGAATGGCGTTTGTAAGGAAGTAGGACTTGCTACATCTGTTTTACATTATGCTGATATATTCTATCCTAGTAATTTCTTGCTACGCATACACTCCTTATTGCTATTTTTTGTATAATTGTCTACACAACACTTTAAGGCATCTTGTTATAAATAGAAGTTTGGTTAAGGTCAGTGGAGAATTGATGGGGTTTCAAACAATGTAATGCATCCAGGGTTGGTTCGGAGTTTGTTACATTTACTATTATAATGATTTCGATTATTTCCACAATATATTATTATTATGAAATAAATGAACAACTATTCAATTTAATGAACAGCATTTGCATTTTAATTTAACTTGGAGCCTGTCTTAAAAGCACTTTAAAGTTACAATCATAATAAAATTGTACATTATTGTACCTTCATTTTAACGTGTAGAGTACTTTAGTCAAGTGTACATTGAGATGGTAAAAGTACGCACTGACAATTTGTAGATTATGGGTCATTATTACTAAAGATAGTATGAATGAGAATGGGCAAGCTCAAAGCTGGCAGATACATTCGTTGTGACATGAACTAGCATTTGGGTTGAGCTGAAATGAATTTATCATCCATCTAGCATTCAACCGTAAATGAGGGAAGACCCATTATAATCCTTTTAGGGACGAGCGGAAATCGTTAAAAGTCTCTTAAATGGTTCACCAATTCCACAGCCCTGAAAGAAATCGCTTCCCCTACAAAACTACAAGTGCTTTCACCATAAGAACTTGCTGTCATTTATTTCGCGGAGAAATGATTTTAATGATCTGCGAGGTTTTTGTACCGCTGTGAAAAATGAAAGCTCATAAATATAAATTTGAGATTACTTTTTTT
>JAANSM010000147.1:0-42747 GCA_036850725.1 Orchesella villosa | reverse complement strand
AAGAAATCTATATGCATAGAAAGTAGGTTTAGATTTTTTTGCTGGCCTGCACTAAAATCTGCATTTTCGATTATAGTCGATCTGGGATTGACATATTTTCTAGTGATGGGTCACCACTAAGGACTCGCTGACACCACCTAATTATTGCTCATCGTACTGGCAATTGATCCACACCACCATCTGACTTCTTCCTATTTCCTAAGCTGAAAAATGACATGCGAAAATAACGTATAATTCAGAAAAACAGGTGAAAAAGAGTGTAATAGCGTGGCTTGGACTCTGAGACCCGGCATTCTTCTCTACAGGCATTTTGGCACTTGAAAACAGGTGGAACAAGTGCATAAGAGTCAAGGGAGATAATGTAGTAAAAATTAACTAAAAATATTAAGTCGTTTTAGAATGAGAGACAAACAAAGTTGATGCAATACATATGAAAATCCCTTCGTAATGTGCTGGAAGTTGGTAGGAGAGTAGTTGTTGTAAGTAAGTACGTAGCATGCTATTCTAACGCTACACATACAACATTCACTTTGGTGCACCGCCGGTCGGTGATGCAGCACCGTTTCTTTGTACGTCTGTGGAAGAGCTATGGAGGAGAAAGAGACTGCAGAGGAAATAAAAATTGGAGGCGAGAGTAAAAAACCGCTGCAGATCCTCCAGACTGGAAGCATAGAGAGAGAGAGTGAGAGAGAGTATAGGCAAGGATTTCTCAAACTGAAACCAACTTTCACTTCATTCCACTTTGTTTTCCGGTTTCAACGGTTGCCCCTACTCCCAAGCATACGTATACTTATGTAGTGTTCTCAATGAACAGGCTTCACATTATTGGAAGCGTTTGATGCTACCGTCTCACAACATGCACGAATGGAAGGAAACGGATGAGAACGAGTTAACCATGATGTCGGAGCACGAGTTGGTTCAAAATATTTTCAGAGAGCTCTAGCGGATTCCACTCGATTTTCAATGTGAGAGGAAGACGGAGGCACTACTGGTTTTTGTTTCGGGAGTACTCACATGAGGGACTCACAACATGTTTCTTTAAAAATTGCTTCCCTTTCAAACTTGTCTTCTTCTATATCATTGCTAAATGACACCTGCTGACATTGGAGCAATGTTTGAAAAACATTACAAGCTATTAGAAATGTTATACTACATTTGTGAATTTATTTACATTATTGTTTGTCAATCGTAACCGCTTAATAATATTGAAATGATTTTTCACTTCATCATTAACACGGGACGTCGACACAATTTGTCCTTGGAAGGTTTTTAATTTATCCTCATTTTTTGCCATATTAGTCATCTAGTAGACTATATGGGGTAACCAGAGGAGACCCTTCGAATACGAACGGCATGTATTATAAATGAAACAAAAGTCCATAATAAGCTCTTCAACTTTTACTCAAGCTACATCGTAACTTACAACTGTAATAGTTGAGAGTTATTGAGCATAACATGAATCTCTTTGTAGGTTATTATTTATGCTAATCGTAAGTGCTCATTCGTATTCGTGACAATGACTTTTAACACGATGACATGAGGGTTCATCATCACACAAATGACATTTTCAAATAAAATTCATTTAAAGCTTGTAACTCAGGAGTAGACAAAATACACATACTAAAAGTATACTTGTTACTACCAACTACTGATAACATCAGCAATCGAACGAAGAATTTGTGTGGAGCAAAAAATGCTCGAATACTTCAGCAGCTGGACATTTAGAGTTTCTATAAAAAATGACGTTTAAACCGCACACATTTGTTTTATCAACGTAGCTTCATTCACCATTACATTTATCCTTTTATCCCATAGTCCACCACATGTTTAGAGCTAACAAGAACAAAGAATCCCTGCTGCTTCAATGTCCTTTCGTGCAAAACTCATAATATTTTTTCTTCTATCAAAACAAAGTCAGTAATTGCAATACAACGAAAATCCAATAACTCCAAGTCTCCCTCTCATTAATTTATATAAAGGAGGGCATAAGTTCAGAAAAGGATTTGTCAAAAAGCACCACACACGCATTGCATGCCAAAGTTTGGACAGGCTGACGATTAGTTTGCTCCAGTTGGAGCATGGGTGAAATTAGCCAAGTAAATTTAATTTTGGTCAGAAAATAAATAAATAAAGGCTTCAAATCCACATTGGATTCAACATTTTGTTATTATTGTGTCCAACTTGAAGTGTAATTTGATTCCACACAAGGTCCTCTTCCTTCTTTGTTACTCTCATTCCAAGTTTTATGTCGAAATAAGCAGCAATAAACAAGGGAAATAGATGAATTGTCACATGCATTTAATTTTTTCCCTTGCGGTTGGGTGCCGGATCATCGTCCCCGTTCTTTCTTTATATCTCCGTTTCTTTGATCTACTTTACGGGCAGCAGTTCGTGCAAGATTGACTAATGGAATGATCAAGAGAGGGGAGGGAGAGAAGACAAGTCGGTTTGATACAGTGGAAAGACAGAGAGACATCCATGTGAAAAGTAAAACGGCTGGAACATTTCCCCCCGACTTTTGGGGATTGTCCTAATAGGCTTACACTTACTTACTTACTCCAGCTCATGGAGAAAGTTAAAAAGTAATCAGTTTGGAAGGATTCGCCTATAGATACAATTATACCCTTCTCTATCCCATCAATGAAGCAATGCATGGTTGAACGAGATGGCTATGGATACAACTTTTTTTAATACTTTTTTTCGGGTATAACTTACGTATGTATCAATACTCTGTACAGAAAGAAAGGAGTGCATTGCAGTTTCACTCGAGTCATGTCGTGTGATCTTGTGTATCACTATTGCCACAATATTATCACATTTTACCACTTGAACTTCTTTGCTTCATATATTCTTATGAACCTAGTAAGTTGAGACCATGTGGATTGGATTGGATTGAATGATGTGGAAAGAAGATTACACACAAAAGTTTTTTTTTTCAAAAAACTCGACTGCTCACTCTTTCACATGTTGTGTGGACTTTTTTTCTCCCTCCTGTTTCCTCCTTTTTGTTGCCGATACATTGGGAACAAAATCCCTGGTGAAATAAAAAGTTGTAAATTTTTTTTCGCTACACAAACTGTAACATACTTGAAGAACCAAAGGGAAGAGTGAGAGACGGGAGAAGGAGATAAGAAATAGGGGAAAACTTTGGTCAATAAATTCAATACAATTGTATATACATGTTTTGTATACGTATAGGGCAAAGCGATATCCATTTCTTCTAGTCATTTCATGTTACAGAAGTATGTATGTATATAAATATATATGTATTCGTTCGTCATATAAACAAAATTAGAAATAAAAATGAAACTTTCCAAGTAAACATAAAACTTTTCGTTGTAAACTTGTATTTTTTTTCACTGAAAAATTAAAAAGTTGATACGAAACGTTGCGAGTAGACATATATATACTTATATATTTATACTGCTGAATTGGATTTAGCAATAAAACATGGCTGCCATGTGAATGTTTTTTACATAGTTTTAAAAAACTGCCATAAAATTGAAGCAAAACATAAGCTAAAAATGAAACTTTATCAGTTGATAGAGGAAGTAGATAAATATGTCATGTTATAGGCGATGAAAACACTTGTTTTTCACTAATATAATGTTAGCGTCCTCTCATCGTCGTTATTAGTAGATATGCATTCAGGATTTTGACAAGATACGAATGTGCATACTTATCTTATCTTGCTCATTTTTCTTGCCAACATCAATTTCTAGTTAGTGCATTTATTGCGCTAAAAGCAAATATGGTTTTTTCTCGAAGAGTTGATTTTATTTTTTGACTTCACAAATGAACACAATATCAACATTATCATCAACACTAGCAGCACCAACATCTTCCCTTACTTTAGGTTGAGTAGCTGCCAAGCTTTTGGCACGTCATCAGCTCTTCATTAAGCCAATTTCATTGCATCTTGTTTCAAAAACAAAAATGAAAATGAGCGTACAAAGACGGGAGAACAACATACAGAATGTGCATGTCTTACAAAATGAGAAGAAAAAAATGTGTTGTTAGATGAAAAATAATATTATCTATATGAAATCCGTCTCCCTAAATATATATGTATATATATTGTGAGAAACATGCCAACAAAAAGATTGAGCTGGCTTTGAGTTCAGTTATGTAATCTTATTATTTACCATATTTTATATCGAGGCTAACCAACCATGATGTTGGTTGGGAGGAGTAGCCAACAATAACAGGACACAAAAAAGCTTTTTGGCATTTGTCTACCCAAAACAAATGACTGATATTTGGATGTCAGGGTATTGGGATGAGAGAGTAAAAACCATACGTCATCCGTTGTCCGATTCCTTTCTAACACCAAAGCTTAACCGTGTGGAAATGAAACACAAATTGGGTCACGTTTTTATACACCTGATTCAATCACACGTGGATTATTGATTGCCTTAAGTAGCAAATGTCCAATTGAGTCAGCAAAATTCTGGAAATAGGAGTAGATATGACGACGATGTGGCTCGTTTACAGGGACTTTATGATATAATTAAGTTTTGCAACTCAGTGATAATTTCAAGTCCAAAAAATATCTTGTAATATCGGATTTCAAACTATTCTTTGCAATTTCATCACTATTATGGCTGATGGAATTCTTTAAAAAAAATTGTATGCAAAGATAAAAGCCTCGCATTATGATTTGAAAAGCTTTTATATTTTAAAGGAGAGTCATAGTAACCTAAAATGAAACATTAACTCCTTTATACACTTTAATAAATCTGGTAAATCTTCATAAAGTAATGGAATGAACTTTGTAATTTTTAAAGTTTACAGACTCAAATTGCAGTCTAATTTCAATTGTCCATGCGAAGCAGAAACGTTTTGGCAATGCCAGTAGACGACTCTAGTGGAAATAAGTTGTACAGATATTGGTGACGTCACCCTCCAAGTAATTATTAGATAGGTACAATTTGTTAAAATGTACGAAAATTCTGTTATGAGCAAGGAATAAATTCTGTTGTATCATTTTCCTACTTCAATTTTATTGATTGTGAGGGATTTTGTAAGATGGTAGTCAAAAATGGCCTCTTATACTCTATCTAACTCAAACACAATCGATGAACTTTGCTGAATGAATGAGCAAGTGGCAGCGCACTTGATTGGAGTTGACGTTGACAATACAATAGAATTTTAGGATGAATCTCGTTCTCCCTATCTTGCCGTTGAGAGTGGGATAGGGAAGCCATTCTTTGAGAAAAGGTCATCATTATAATCCACTCCTTGTAATTTCAAGCAAAACACAAAAAACTTTTATGGAAAAGAGCAACCACGTCAAGAGTATGAAAGGAAGAGAGCATTTCGACCTAAGTGCATTTTAATCAGGAGACAAACGGTATAAAAGGCATGATTTAAATTTGAGGCCAACTCACTCAAGTCACAGTTGATAGGTTTGAGTGAGAGTAGAATAGGATTCTTGCTAGATTCCTTCCAATTATCATCCCATTTGACAGACAAAAGAAGAAAGGGAAACAAATGAATGCATATCTAAGTCATCATCGTTTTTGATGAAACTGAATGAAATGAACTGACTTTGTAAAACACTCCACATTAAGAATCTACTTTGTCTCCCTCTTTATTACAGAGTTTACTTTAACTTTGACACAATGGACTAAATGGATTTCTGAAGGCTAATTAAAGCGTAAAAGGATACGTAATTACTCCGCCGCGAATTGAAATCATAGCATATGGCGAAAACCGAATCATGAGGCGACTGAGAATACAAAAAAACATTATTTGAGAATTGAGATTTGACAAAAAAACCAACATGTTTTTGGACGTGACCATGACTACTTGTATGCGCCACTGGTTGACTGGATATACTATTTTTTCCACCACATGTTCTACTTTCCTTTCTTTAAGAAGAAAGGCAACAGAATCAATGGATTTTTTTTGTGCCTACAAAAGGAAGGGAAAGGTGACAATCTATTCTTTGAGCGTGGTTGACTTTTTTCACAAATGCTGAAATCCACACCATCTCACATTTTCACCTTGGGTGGATGTATGCATTCCACCGTTAAATTCTTTCTTGTCACATCATCATCGTCATCACCACCTTTTCCTAAAACTTCAAAGATAATATGGCTGGTGCCATGCTCCCACTGTCCTCCCCTTTTCTCCTTACTCTCTTTGTAGGTTTCGTGACAAGGCATGAGAACAAGAAGAAGGAAAGGGGAAAAAAGTTGCAACATTCTGTGGAAATTTTACCAGATGGACAAAATGATCATGAGGGTAAGTCAAGCGTAAGGAGAGCAAGAGCAAATCTGGTGGCTGGTGGTGGAGTCGATGATGGTGATGATGATGATGACAAAAAATACCATTTTTTATTAGCACCTCTCTATGCCAACAAAAATCGCGTAAGGAAACAGGTAATGCACTTTCGTTCTCCATTTCATCCAATAAAAAATATTTTTTCTTATGAAGCAGCGTCAAACACACCTTTTTCGACAAACACACACATAAATGGAACTGGCTTCCAGTTTAATGCATGCATACCCAAATAAATGGAATTCCGTACAAGAGAAATGCATGTGGCATATGACTTTGACGGGGGTTTGAAGCCAGTTACTTTTATCGGTCTGAAAAATCCTTAAGTTTTTTTCAGAATCTACAGGATAGGTTGTCATACTTAAAGTGAACATATTTCCCCATCATTTTTATATGAGTCCCATAATTTTATTCCCAATAAAAATAGCGATGGCGTTCAACAATTTCTATTATTGTGCACATTGGTCACAAACACAAGCATTAGTTTACTGAAGATTTGGCGTATTTCTACTTCAAAAAAATCATGTCATAATGTCCTCCACTTGACTTTCAAAATGTTGACAATTTCCCTGGAAACAGTTGAAGCGATTAAAAAAGCATAAAATATATATTACATACAAAGAAACTAGGGATATTAGAATTTAACTGCAAAAAGTAGTTTTTGCTCAGCTTAATAACAAATAAATTTTCACCGTACAAAGAAACAACTTGTTTTGTTTTCAGCGTTTGTTAATTAATTATTATAGAAAAGTAGTAGAAACAAGATAAGATAAAGGTTTTTGATATTGATTAAGAATACCTTGATGTTTCTCCTTTCCTTCAAGCGGCAAGTAAGTTTGGATAGGGAAAAAAGAGAAAAGAGACGTTTATGATAATAAGATAACAAACTTCCTTGTTATCTGTTTGTCAGGCGATACATCTAAACGCGTTCTAAATATTTTTCTTCTTCTTCTGAAGGATCGAATGATTCAATTGCTAAATTTCCATAACGTCTCAGTTTCACACTCTAAATAATACTTGAGCGACTCACATTTAGTTGCAATTTTTTGTCGGTAGTTTGACAATCAAAGAATTACAAATGATAAGAAAACTAGTGAGGCGAGACTAGAGCGCTCTCGTTCACCTCTAGTTTCAAGCATGCCAATGATATTGATGGCATCATTCGATCCTTGTCATATTGTCGCCATTCACTATGTTACCAGTTA
The DNA here is from genome assembly GCA_036850725.1 of Orchesella villosa. Taxonomy (NCBI): domain Eukaryota; kingdom Metazoa; phylum Arthropoda; class Collembola; order Entomobryomorpha; family Orchesellidae; genus Orchesella; species Orchesella villosa. The sequence goes on along the minus strand of JAANSM010000147.1, from coordinate 35,257 downwards.
TGTTAGAGCGGTATACAAGTGGTAGATATCTTCATGTCATCATCATGCCTTGCAGAGAATCTACTTGGAGAGTGTCTTGTTGACTTGGGCTTTAAAAAAAGTTTAGAACTACTAACTTTTCTCTTACCAGTAAAGTTTTGTGTCGTGTCTCATTTTTCTTGATAAAATTGAAATCCAAACAGGAAATATCTATTCTACTCTACTCACTTAAGAACGTCACCCAATTGTTTGGTGGTTGTGTGTGTTTATTTAGATTGGAATTAATAAATTGGTAGTAAAGTGGTTGAGTGAATAAAGAATATCAGTGTTATTCTTTTTAGAATGCTGCATTTGAAATTATAATTTTTTTCTGTATATAATCATCTTGTTGGTATTTAATTGTGGTAGACAAAATAAAGCTGAAAAAACACGATGCATAAAAAATGATAATTTTGAGACAGTTTGAAGATTTTTTTTACGTGTCTATATTTAATTGGCCCAAGACACAGATTATTTCATTGGGATGCAAAAAAATGGCGTATTTTGTCTGAAACATGCTAAACCATTCATGGAAAATGTGCAGTCACTGAATAATTCCATGCAAATCATTTGTTCGCAGTCAGAACAAAGGAATTTTTGTATCTTAATTGGACTACTACTTCATGCAAGTAGTTATTATATTATAAATTTTAAAATACATTGTAAATATGGAAGCAAATTTTTGACGGAAGGCAACAAGCAGCAATCATTGGCTGAACACGAGGACAAAACATTTTGATACAATATAGTTATATATAGCATAAAGCCAGCAATTTTTTGTGTTGTCGTTTTTGTAGTTCACATCTGGAAAGTATAGATTTTAAATTATTCACATACTAAAAAAATTCTGAAACATGGTAATCCATGTACGCAATTTTAGCTATATCATAGCATAAATTGTATAAGATAAGTACTCAATGAACCTAAAAGAAATATTAGTGGGGAAACGACAAAATATTTATCGAAATTGAAAGTAATTAATTAGCAGAGTTCATTCATTTCACAATAATAATATTATTTTTTTGCAACAAGATTTTAACACAAAACAAAACAAAAACAAAAAAATGATCAAGACGAAAATGAAACTGAAACAACTCACAGCGATTCGAATGTCTTCTCATGCTGCTGATATTGCTGATGCTGAAGCGGATGAAAGCTCTGACCATACACTTTTGGATTACGGCAAAGGCCAAAGGGATCATCGCCCATCCCATAAATACCTGCGACTGCTGCCATAATAATGAAGCTAGAGAGACTACAGCGCTTTCGTACTAAAAATAATATTGTTTCCTTTCACCCTTCCTTTCGTTCTTTCTCTCTCTCTCTCAGACACACTCTCTTTGTTCAGTTTTAAAACACTTTTGAAACGCCATTACGACCAAGAGTCCTTCTGTTTTCGATGAATAAGTATACACAGTTCATTGTAATATCCAAGTTGAATTCAATGTTTTAGCATAAGAAGTGGAAGTAAACACATTTTGACGTTGCGTGGAATGACCAAAGAAAATGTAGAAAATAAGGAAGAGCTGAAAGATTAAAGAGATCTTGCTTTTTTCTTGTGTAGCTTAAGCTTTTATTCCTTTTACTTCGCAAGACGGCTTTTCTTTTGGAGGATGTCTAAGAAATGAATGGAGTACTTGAGAAACCACTAATCATCCTCATCATTTCCCTGCCGAGCTGATGATTTTCAAGATAAATAAGAGGAAAGTCAGGATGACGAAGATTGGAGTTGAACATGCACACCTAAAAAACATATTACTGTCCGTAGAGTAACCTTCATCTTTTCCCTACGTTCTCACTTTGCAAACATGGCAGGGACTACAGGGAGTTTTGCAAAGCATCCTAATTTAGTTGTTCTACAACTCAACTTCTAAAGTAAACATTAAGCTTATTCCCTGTTTCTTTCCTTTTCTTTAAAATAGATTCAATTTCTCAGTTTCCCTTTCTTTACCGTTTCCTTTCTCCTTTTCTCTCTGCCTTTGTGACAAATGAAGGATGAAACAACACTCAAGATGTGGTTTGGAAGGATGGACTCGACTCATTTATTATGGCACGCCTCCTTTTACTCCTGCTCTGCTCTGAAGAAGAAGAAAAACTATACTTCAGAATTAACTATTTTTTTATATTAAATTTTAACCTAGGTCTTATATTTTTTCATTTATGTTGTCTGGCATTACGGCGTTGGTTGAGATAACTTGCTTATTTTTTTCTATATAGCTAAAAACATACTACATTGATGCAGCTCGATGCTAAGTGCTTTTATATAACAAGTGCAGTTTCTTATCTTGATTCAAACTAAATAGTCATGTGGCTGAAGGGAAAGAATAAAAATGCAAAACGGAAAGATGCAAACGTAATCCTTACATCTTTGTTAATAATCTTTATAGACCTTGCATATATATGAATATTATCTTTTTCACTCTCTTTCTCTCTGACTCCCTCTAATCCAGTCTTTGTTTCATTTTGATGATGCCAGTGGATCACGCAAACCCAGTCACTCAACCATCATCATCATCCTCGTGCTCATGCTACCAGAGCCTTCACATTTTATTTCCTGGCATTGCACAAGGATTCCTTCTCCATTTTTTTATTTCTGCTTCTTCCTCTTTCCTACCTATAATCTCCCATCACCTTCCTACCACCTACGGGAAGGGCTACTAGCTCAAGTCAGCTTGAGCATTAGCATCACTAGTTTTGGGTTGAAATGCAAGAAAAGCTTGTATGTATACCAACTTCACACACACATTATACGTACACCATTCCCTTTTTAGGGAAGGGGAGAAAGAACAAGGAAAATCTCATGATTATTACAGTGATGATGATGATGATGATGTGATAAGAATGGATTGTGTGTGTGTGTGTTTGGGTTCTCTCTCCAAAAACAGAGAGAAAGAGATGAGATAGACACGAGGAGGCTAGTGGTTCTTTTGGTTTTACCTTGTTTTCCACTCTTGCCTAACAAAAAAACGAGGGAAAATGAAGCCGACAGGAATGCTATAAGCTTTTTCTCTCTTTATTGCTTTCACTCTCTTCCCTATCCATTTCCATTCTTCATACTTTCACCATCATTATTTCCTGAGCGATATACTTATATACGTATGTGTATATACATATTCATTTTAGATGCGTGTTTATATACACTCCTCTTCTCAGTACTTATGTCAAGGACACATACAAAATAGTTCAACACTCTACTACAATGCTACTGGTCTGGTTCTGGTCATATAATTTTTTTTCTTCACACACAAAAAAATCAGTCATATTTTTCTTTCTGAAACTTGTTGAAAAGAAGTTATAGGAAAAGTCAAAGTTTTTATTTGGAGGTACATACAACACAACTCTTTCTTTCCCAAGCGTCACGTGAATGGAGAAAGAAGACTGGTTTACTCACGAAAAATGTCCACAATTCACGTTAAACGATGATCAAACACTATCAAAAATGGATTGAGAGATCTTTTCAGCACAATCGTTTCAGAGTAAAGAAAAAATAGTTGTAGATTTTGTGGAATCGACAACGGTTTTATCAACATTTTTCAAGTCAAGACTTTTATCGATATTGTAATTTTTGCTACAAATAAAAATATCACAAATGGAGATAAAAACGGATCTCAACTTTTTTATTTGGCTTGTTGATCCAAAAGTATTTCTTTATTGACTTTAGAGCTACTTTCCCTGGCCGATGAGTGTGTGAATCACTAAAGTTTTTTTGTCATAAATTTATCTCATATTGCATAGATCAGGAGGCTCCGTCATGGGAAAGAAAGACAGCAACACACAAGGGGGAAAGGGGCACTGGAGCACTCGTCACAATGACAAGTGTTGACTTAGAGTCACGTCACCTAACTTGATTCAAAGTTGAGAATGTGGTGCATCCTTTATTGTTTTGCAGAGCATGATAAGGTTTGCTGACAACAGAAGCTGTCCTATCTTTCTTTCCACTCATTGCGTGAATTTATTCTGACAACAATCCCAAAACCAACCACACATTGCTCCCTATATGTTCGCACTACATATCGAAAGCAAAGTGGGGAGAGAAGGTTGAGTTGCTTGAGAAGTTGGCTCGAAGCCAAAGCACAACAACAGCATTCATGTTTCAATTAGAAACTGAAAAGAAACCATCATGACAAATCCAGTCCTCCGAGAGAAGCCGGAGCAGAAGGTTCCTTCACATTATCATAGCATAGCACAGAACACACGATCAAACAATTCCTTTAGGATAAAAACCTCTCTTCTCCTCTTCTTATCATAACAGTTCTTGTACAATGTAATGAGCTCATTAAACTAAATGAAAGTAGCGGTTGCTTGTGTCCTTTTCTCTGTCTGTCTCAATTCAATTGTAATTTCCTTTGGGACATTTCCAAAGATGACATCACATCCTTGATGATGATGATCATCATCATTATTGTCATACAACAACAACAACAAACAACTCATCGTCATCATAATCATGATGGGAGCAAAAGAGGAATTATATAACGGAAAATATCTATCTTATCCACTTCCCTTCACATCCAGACTAGAGACTTCAAAATTTGTGGGCAAAGGCATTAACAGGAGAAAAATTGGATTCCATTCCTCAACACCAAAAAGCCAGAGTTGATGTCATGATGAGAATCGGAATGAGAATACTTTGACGTCGGAGAAAGCCAAATTGCTAGAGAATTTTTTCGTATAGATTTCCTCAGTCTCTCATGATAATATGCTCTCTCAGTGTCTCGTTTCAAGTGAGCACAATAGGTACTAGCGCTGAGTGACGAATAATACCGTGATGAACATGATGATAGAGATGGGTTCATGATTTGACATCACATTACATTACATCACGACTTCTCAATATAAGAATTGGACCTTTACTCCACAATAAACACTCTCGTGCTCTTTCTAGTCAAGAGGAAATTTGTGTGAAAGAGAGAAAGAGAGACGCAAGTGCTTGTCTCCAATTTTATTTGTCTCTTCTTCTCACATTCGTTTCAACGTCATATTATTTATTCTATTTACTTCTTTTTTGTCTTTTGTTTCGTGTTTGCGATGCAATTTGAGATATATTTATTTCTCCTTTTTTTCTTCTCTTTTTGTGGCAAATGGGATAATAAATCTGTGCACTGTCCCATTTCACTGGGCTCCCAAATGAATGTACCCAAACCGATAAAGTATTAAGTTTGCACAGAACTGTGTGATCCAGTTTCTTGTTTTTATTTAGTAAAAAGATTTCACATTGTTTTCAAGCACAAAATGAAAGCACTCACTTACTTATCTATCTTACTTCTTGTCAATAATGTTTCGATTCAAATGGAGTTGGCCATGTACAACATTCTATTACGATGAGAAATTAAAAATCACTGCTAGATAGATATATCTACTCACTGGCTCACATGCTTTTATTATATAAGTAAATAAAAGTACATATAAAATGTTTTATTTTCTCAGAGAAAAAGCGTAGATTTCTACGTAAGTACATTTTTCACGAGCAGAAATGTGCATGTTTGAGAGAGACAAAACAAGAGTCAAAACATGGAATACGAGGAATGCTGCTGATTAGAAGTAGACGGAGAATATGTAAAAAATAGCGAGATGATGATGATGATCGTGAAGCCGAAGAGAATTTTCTTTTTCACAAAACAAAATGTAGCTCTAGTTTCTACTAGCACCTCTACTGACTATGTTGTATTATACAGCGTGGAATGAAAATGAAACGAATAATGTAAGCCTGAAGCTCAGAAACAACCGGCACATTTTTTTCTCTGTCTCTCTCTCAACTAGTTTTTGTAGATGTGGATAGAGTTTACCGAAAATAGTGAATTAACACGTCGCACCAGAAAGGATTATGAAGAACTTTTCCCTACCCACTTTATTTATGCATTTCCAATTTTCACCTTTGCCCTTTTTGCCAAGAATATAATAGTAAAATATTAAGAGCACGCCTTTTCTAACTGCTGCAGTTAGAGACCTATACGAAATAATCTTTATTTAGTGGATTTACACAATACACTCGCATCTTCTTGCAATAATGTTGTCGACGACGAGGATGATGATGCTGATGATGCTGAGGGGTTATGTCGAGAATATGAAGTCGTACGACAAAAACAGCAGCAGCGGGAAAGAAGAAAGATGGACACTAACGTTAAAAATCTTCCTGTACTCTTCTATACTGCGCTGATACGTACTATTCCATTTTCTACCTTATTTCTTCGCTCTTTTTTTATTGCGAACACTTATTAATTCAGAATGATATTCGTCGTCGTCAAAAAAAAGAAGAGCAAGGTTCATCATCTTCCTACCAACCCACGAGTCATCTTTTTTTGTCTTGTTCTTATACCTTTTCCTTCAGTAGTGAAAAATTGTAAAGTTGGTTACCATGAGCTATATACAATGATATCTATACTTCGATATGTTTACGATTAGGATGTACTTTTTGTATCTCGTCTATATACACCAATGACACTGACTTTTATCTGTTGGGCGAGTGAAGAAAGCGGAGCAATAGAAACTACTGAATTAATGCTGTTGGTTGGTGGTTGCTGATGTGCCTAAAAACTTGTGCCCATGTTAGATCTCCTCAAAGATATGATGATGATGATGGTGATGTGATGTGATGTGAGTTTTTCAAAGGGTAATTTATCATTCTCTTCTCTATTCTTTCTCCGTTATTCAACATTTCTCATCTTTACCTAATGCTTTTCCTTAGTCATTTTGCCTTTTCCACTTGTAAAATATTCACAATATCTCTCCCCCGCTTGTACACATCAGTCAGTTGAAGAAAAAAGAAGGTGAATAAACTTTTTTGAGAGGGAAGAAATTGCTTCTTGGTATATTTTCTTTTCTCCTCTCTCACTTAACATTATGGGGTCCACTACTCTCACAGTAAATAGCCAAAACACTAGAGCGGACCAAACGAAACCAGATGAAATTTGCCAACTCCAACTAACCCAGAATCCAGAGGAATTAATGGGTGAAATTTTTACGGTTAACACATTGTCCGAGAAAAGGACTCACTGAGAACGTTACTCGTGAAAAAAAAATGTTCAAAAAAAGGATCCTGTTGGCGCCTTTCCGTTAAACTACCATCTGCCATTTTTCCGCACACTCTCACACAAGAAAATGACAGTGAAGACAAAAGGGAAGGGAGCTTTAAACGTTCAATGTTCCACCAAGTGTGTAATACTTGGGTTGTCTCTCTCTGTTCTCTGGAGCTTGTAGTCTTTTCTGGAGCCAGGGCTGTGCGTGTGTGTACGTATGTCTACGTGGTGGAAGAGTGTAACGGTAGCGGTGAAAAAAGGCGGCTTATTCCTTCCTTTCATGGAAGGAAACGAGAAATGTTTCTGCTGCTCCTACTACTCCTACTACAAGCACAACCACTGCTGCTTCTACTCTTGATGATGATCATCATGATGATCATGTTGATCATATATGTTCCTATACAATACACAGTCCCTTTTCACAACGGCCTGGTGGCGCATGAAAGTTGATGCCAGGATTTTTTCCCTTTCTCCATCTCCCATTTTCTCTTTTCCTCTCCCTCTTTTACTGTGTTTATCAGAAAATTCTTGTATTTCTTTTAAAAAGGGGAAAGTAAAAGCATCTATGATGATAATGATGGTGATGGTGATAGATAACTATGCTGAATGCATGATCTTCATCATCATGATCCTTCTGAACCCTCCTCCCGTCATGTCATAGTTTTACAAATAAGGAGGAGAAAAATATAAACCACCATCATATTTTACGACATCATTTGTATCATCATACACAAGACTACAAGGCGTAAAAGAAGGACGAAAAACTAAATGCATACACAATTTTCATCCTTCATCCTAACAACTAACAAAGTGACGAGATCGTTTCCCCCTACTTTTTGTCAAGAAGGAGAAAAATCAAGTTCGCGAAAAAAGATGGACTTCAGCCGCCACAACTACACTAGACCTTTAGACATTATCACCGCACTAAACTCACTCTTTGAAAACTTTGAGTTTGCTGCTAGCCCAACGAATCCCAGCACTAACATCGCCCTTATGTTATTACGACGATGATATCATGCACGCTGATAGGATGAAATGTAGTGAAGAAACCACTTCGTGAGTGCATACATAGGCAGAAGAAGAGTGGCCTGTATGTGATCGATTAACGATGAAATGATCACAAAAGTATAGACATTAAACGGTGCCCATTAAAAAAGGGTATTGTTTCTCAAATTATTAATGACAGAGAATAGAGTTTATATTAGCCACAAAAAAACTTCCCACGAACAACAAAAGTTTTGTCTCAAACAACTTTTTCTTGGAAAAAGGTAAAAATTTTTTGAACCCAATTCTTTCTCTCGTTTCTTTAACTAGCGGAAATGGATTGACAAGAAAAAGTCATTCAGCAACACTAACACTTTGTCACACACTGATTCCAATCCGAACCAATACTTAAATGCACCTGGTCTACCGGTCAAACTCCCATTCCATCCATAGCTTGCTAGCTTGTCAAGTTGGTAGTGATTCTAGCATTTATACGGGCGTACAGAGGAATTGATGAAATGAGAATGAAAAATAATTTTTTTCTTCGTTGCCAGTGTAACTAGTTACAACGCGTGCTTGTTTCAGCCTCATGCATATATTCAATCACACTAATCACCACCAGAGAAGTAAACCTTGTCTGATTTTTTCAGACCATTAGTTACTTAAGCACCAGTTCGTAAGCAGATCATAAGTTACTTAAGTACTTTCTTTATTGTATGAAATGTAAAAGAAAGCGTGGACACTGACCAACGAACCAATTTCTCAAGTCGTGAAACCAGACACAAGGAAAATAAACCTGTCACAAAATGCACTTCGTCTTATCTCTCTCTTATTTAGTCTCCCTTCAAAACTTATCTTCTTCACCTCTCACTCATTCCTACTAAATCAATCTGGAATTTGTTGCGAATTTTGGAAGGAAAAGTAAAATATTTGGAAACTATTTCCTGGTTTAACGCACCAAGCTCAACCAACCAACGAAAAAAGAGAGTAGAGCAAATGCTAAATGACATAGAGAGAGAGAGTGTGTGTTTGTGAGAGAGAAGAAGAAGAAAAAATAGTTCGTCAGAAAACTTGCAGCTCCTTGGTTGCCAACAAGTAGAAAATAAGAGGATATATAAATGCACGTACCCAATTGTATTAGAGTGACTTGATCAAATGGTAGTATTGGAGTCGATTGTAAAACAAAAAAATAAAATAAAGAGAGAATGGGATGTTGTAAACGCGTGGAGTAGTGTACTAAATTGGTTTTGGTTGGGAGTCAGTGAGAGACAAGTAAAAAAGAAATTATATTGTTCCCAGTGCAATGGAATCCGTGTAGTTTTACGAATCTCTATCGTGTATGTAGCTATGCTTATCTCTGATAGTTATACACCAAACATTGTGTCTGTCTCCCTCCATCCATCCTAATGTACATGTTAGAGCGGAAAGGAATGTATTGCATTTTTCCGGCTTTTTCACTTTTAAAATGAGACACGTAGCAAAGAATGAATGTAGTTACAACTTACGTACCACTCTTAAACTAAGTAACTTATAGTATTTCTTTTTGGCTATATACAATGTTGGATTTCGTAATGATACGTAGATGTACCTATTATGCTCATATCATCACGTAGGGACGTGCGCTTATTGCCGATTCGTAGAATCTTTCTTCTATCTCTCTTCTTTTGCATCATTTCTAACCAATTTCCAAGCCGGTACTTGTCTTGACTTCTTTTGTCTTTTTCTTAACTCCACATACATATATATATTTATATCCGTATAGTTCCCTTGATTCTCACATTTTTCTTGGCTAAACTGATTCTGAGTTGAGTTGAGTGGAGATGGGAAGCATTTAGGAAGAAGCTGAGATAGTTCCCCTCTCAGTTTCCCGTTCTTGTTCTAAACACTGATGCTTCCAATTCCAACTTCCAAGGTAGGACTACAAACACCGTTTTTTTCTTTAGGTGGAGGACGAAGTTAAGTAGAAATCGAAACTCTGTTACTGTTACGATGAGAAGTCTAAGAGAAGATATACAGACGATAGACTGGAACGGAATGGAGTACATGATGTTGTACATAATTGCACTTGCCGAGCAAGCAATCAAAGTGTACATTCACTAAACAAAATCCAACTGTGTGAGTAGGATACTGATGATGATGATAGGAGCGTCAAAAGACACTAGAGAAATTACAGCGTCTTATTTTTTTCAAGAGGATATCATATCGCTGCCACCACTTTTCCCTAGTCTCCTTACAATACTAGAGAACCTTGAATTCGAACCAGTCATACCTTTCTGTTTGTCGTTTCCACTCTTAAATGTGTATATTTTATATATATATATACATGTACATATTGTAGTTACGTCGCCAGCAGGCTTGAGAATTCCAATAAGATCAAGCTGATTGTATTTTGTAACGCGATGGTGTTGATGACGACGATTGAGAAGCCTTCTTCTCATTTTCTTTCACGTTTTTTCATGTAAGTAAGTGTCCCTATCGCCCGTACTTATGACTACTTGTCATCATCATCATGAACGTTAAAGAGATCACTACAAGTTGCAGGCAAAAGCATGTAGTGTCGATTTTTTTTCTTCATTTCTGCTGGTCCACGTACAACTAACACAGTTTGAGTCGAGAACTAAGTAGAGTTATATGATTTTGACTGTTTCTGTTGAAATAAAAGCATTCTTTTCTTTTGAAGTGCTTTGCAATTTTTTACAAAAGTATTTCACGGTAGAGTACAGAAAAAAGAGAAGATTGTGAGGAGAGAGACGGAATTAAACTGAGTGCGGAAAAAATGGTCTATGTAACGCCATCACCATCATCATCATTGTCATCGTGACGACAAAAAGACTGTTTAAAGTAAATACATGTGAGTTAGACTTGAAAAGAGTATTTTCGTAAGATGATCTTTCCTTTCGACGAATGCATTCCTAATATCCTTGATTATATGCTGATCAACTTTTTATCTTACTCACTTTTGAGTAGGCACACGAGCAAGAAACAAAAGAGTTTGAAATTGAGCAGAGTTTATTTATTATGTGAATGCGTATGCGAGACAAAGTGAGAGAGAGAAGAAAAAAGTACTCTAACTCTGGCAACATTTTCTGTTGCTGCGTTAGCCAACGTTTCTCTATCTCTTTTGAGAACTAATGTTTTCTTGGCAATCAAATAACAGATTATGCTCTCTGCCAGGCTCTCTCTCAATTTGAATGTCATCGTCATCAAACTCGCCCTACATTTCAGGAAAGATGCACTTGAACAAAAATCGTTCCACATCATATTACACATAGCATGCGAGACAGCAAAAAACTTTTAAACTTGTTCTTGTTCTGTTGTTCTAGTGCTTAGTGATGGAAAAACGGTTGCAAAGTAGGGGAAGTGGAAGTGAGCATGTGGAATATTTAAATGTTTTGTGTGACTCGCTCCTTCCTTACATGTTTTTTTACCCAGTGCGTGTTTCAGTTTCGAATAGAAATACGTAAGATTTTGTGAAGTCAGTAGAATGGAGTGGAAAGAGAGAACGGAGTACAACATGCACATATGCTTTTATTTTGTCTCCTGTTTTTGTTAAAGCAAATGATGGTGGCAGTCAAGTGAAATGTAGTAAATTTGGAGTCGTCAGGGAGAACGAGAGAGACAAAGAGCAACTGCTACATATACCATGATCATAATGATATGACACTGAACCGCAACAAAAGTTGAATTGAACAAAGTAGATTGGCAAGTAAATACGCAAGATTTGAAGTGGCTATGGATCTGCTCCTCATAATTAGTTATACTGATGTAGTTTCAACATATTTAATATGAATATATCTCCTCTTATCTCGCAACCTACTTACAAAATTTTGACACGTAAAGCAATACTCTCCATTATACCACTTCTAACTTTGTATTACATAGTGTGGCATACACATGCATATAAGGATGTATCCTTAGCACACTTTCACAATGTACTTTTTCCAGACGAATTATTTTCCCATCTCGACTTTTTATACTTCCTATCCTTCTCTCCATCTCGATCCTGTCATATGAGAGCAGTTGAGCGAACTGTAATCACATAAAAATGGTGTTTCCATTGTTGTGATGGATGGCCACAATTTTCATTCTTTTCTCCTTTTTTGCAATTTGCAACACTTTTGTTCCCTTCCTTTTCTAACAGCTGGTTGGACTTAATCATAATTAATGACATGAGAGTGTTGTTGTTTCATCAAATGAGTGGAGAAATAAATGCCGATTTTCTTGCGCCAGCTCTCTCTCACTTCCGAAAGCCATTTCTACTTTGCTTCATCATTATTCACCATAATATATATGTGTGCTGTTTTTGCTCTCTTTCGTTGTTTCTGTCAAGGTGCAAAGTAATTTTAATTGTTTTTTGTGCTATAGCATAGCGACTAATTTTAGCTTGACATTGAGAGTAGATTTGTATATAAATAGGGAGAACTAGTACTCGGTATTTAAGTTGTACATGTATATGTTTCTATAAAGAGATATGTGCCTGTCTTTATATCTTTTCTAATATGCCATTAAATCACTATTTCTTTCACATGGATTCAATGCGCTACACCACCACTATGTCAAGAGGAATAAATCATTCGTATCGTTCACCCTCAAATTCCCTTTCTAAGAACCCATAGAGTTCCAAATGCAGAGTGGACTCTAAATTGGACAAATATTTATTCAATGTTCCGTTCTGAACACCTAACCCGAAGGGTACACACAAGTGGGTCCCATTTTTCATAGTTTATTGTCTATATATTCATTCTCAACTACTTTTATATAATGATTTAGTCTTTTCCCGCCTATACGCGCCATCAGCAAAAAAAATTATAAGAAAAGTATCAAAAGGACTCCGAATTCAGGCTATTTCCCAAACGGGGAATGAGGACACAGATTTTTTGCATGTTTCTATTCCGGTACATATAATAATAGTATTGTGACCATGGAATTCACGGATGAATGACTGAAACCATTTCAATATGGTTGTTTGCTGCAATATGCTTTAAATTATGTATATTATGAACATTGTGAATTTTGATGTGTGTGTATGAATACATGTGCTGGCTCCCCCTAAACAAACTCTGCATGTAGGTTTTTCTTATAGACGGAGTATTGCTATGGCGCTACTTCTGACAAAAAAATTGCAACCATATCACGATAGTTACCTATGCTTTCCCAGTATTGTTGGCATGGCACAGGAAAAACGGGAAAAGCTGTTTGTTTTTTATTTGGGAAAACAGGTCTATAATAGCAAATGGTGTTATTATATAATCCAATAAAAACAAGAGAAAATGCATAAATACATGATTTACAGGGTTTTCTGTGCCATAGTCATATATATTCATAGAACTTCCCAAAACAATATAAGAAAGAGCGGGAAGACAGCCATATGATATCTATAACAGTCACTTTATTTCTGTACTCAATATGCCCCTGTCATATTAATAGACTCTGCTCTGTGCGTCTTCGTATGGGGAGAAGTTAAAGAGGGAGCATTCATAATATTATGCATATGTTGGCCACTAAAGCCTAAAAGTAATGTAAGAAGGAAGAGTATCAGGTTGTTAGTTCTGAATTATTAACATTTTATCAGGATAAAAGGGTTAAAAACGCTTTTCCTTTTCTTCTTTTGCTTGAGCATGCAAGATATATACATCGACACACACACATACACAAAAACCATAGAACATACCCGTCACTTCTTGCTTCTCTTTCCTTTCGAAAAGGAGAGCAAAGGAAAAGGAGGAGGTTTTTTATGCCCGAGCCAGAACAAAAAGACGATGAGAAAGAAGCTCACTTGTCCAGTCAAACACTCTACTTTATTTCTCTTGTCTTGCTTCCAATGTACATATTATGGAGCTGCTAGAATAGCCCTATTGTTTTACCTTTACATTTGTCTCGTCTTCCTTTCCTTGTTGCATGCATTCCTTCCTCTTCCTCCCATTCCTATTTTATGGCTACAATATATATCCAATAGGTAAAATGTGTATATGACACAGAATGTTTGGTGGAAGTATCTATCTATATAGCTGGCAGCGGAGCGTAGTTTAGTTGCTCCACACAATTTCAGCAACTCTCAACAAACAGGAGCAGAGCATGGTCGTAATAAATAAAACAATACACTTTACTTTCCCTTTTTCTTCGTGCTTATACACCGTATCTTATTCTTTTCTTGCCTTTCATACATTATGCAAACATATAGTTGCACTGAACGTGTGTAAAATAGAATATTATTACCACAATATACGTCTATATATATATATGGAAATACATTATGTACAAGAATATATGCACAAATTTTCATCATGCAATACACTAAAACAATGAGCCGAAAAAACCAAGAACTAAAGGTCCCCATCTCCTTGTTCCAGTTAGTTTGGAAAACAATCAGTGTGTTCTCGTCTATACTTTTTGGTTTTAATTCAAAAACTCTTTTTGCAAGTAGAAGGACTGAGAAGTAAAATAAGGGCTGAAAAATGGAACAAATGTTTTTTCTTCAATGTCTCCAAATCCCACTCCCATTTCTTGTATTATTTTTTAAACTTTTGCTTTGTCTTTGGTGACCATTTTGAGAATAATGTACATCTGTCTTCGTTTTTTTAAACATACACACACACGTGGGGAGTACGAGGCTTTCATCTTTGGCTCCAGTCACGAAACATTACCATGAGAGAAGATGTTGTTTGATGTATGCTTATGCTTTGGATGATGGTGATGTGATGGGTTCTTTGAAGAAGGAAAGAGCTTTAAGATAGACATGTGATTCAAAAGAGAATTTTTGTAAAAGAACCAAACATATACACACAAAAGTATAGTCATTTTCTAGTTAAGTTGAGAGCATTATTGTTGTTATTATTATTATTTTACTTGGTCTTAAAATTTTAGCTAGAGGACATATGCACAACGCTGGTGGAAAGAGAAATGATATATGAGCCCACCAAGAGAGAAAGATAGAACGAAAAAAGGGAGAATGGAATGCAACTCACTCGGTGAGAACTCATGTTCATGCGAATGTGATGTGAACTCTCCCATTGTTGCTCAACTTCATATATACACGTCGGCATAATATATAAAATATATACGTATTCGCCTTTCACAGCGGTTCCCTTGCAAAACTTTGACGTTATTTAAACAAAGCAGTAACATACTTACATGACCTTTTTAAACAGTTTTACAAATGCTAGAAGTGCCTTTAGATTTAAGTACGGGTATCAGTTGCTTTTGATGTGTGCGCACTTCTAACAATTCAAAAAAGGGGAGACAGAAGACAGAAAGGATTCATAAATAGGCAGTTTCGTTCGCCAGGTCAGACATTTAGCATTGTATTTTACCTGGAAGCTACATGTGGAAAAAAAGGAAAGGAAAGGAGCAGTGGAGCTAGACAAAAATGTGTAGGAAGGAAATGGTAGCGGTCTGGTGAGGAAAAGAAATCATCTCTCTCCGAGTCTTTACTCTTGTTCTCCTCTTTCAGGACCAGTGTTTCCTTTCCCTTCTTCTTCCCATGCATTAATAATCGGAAGCTTCTAGGAATAGCTTGTAGCACCACTGCCTCTGCTTCACGATTTGGAGCAGTGGTGGGAAAGGGAAGCAACAAGAAAATGGGAAAAGGAATCCTTTCATCGTGTGCTCGAACATGAGGCTCCGTTTCTCAAATATGTTACAAATTTTTGGTGTCTACGTCGTCTACCCTCTCTCCTTTTTGCATTGCCGTCGGCACTCAAAACCCGAGAAAGGAGTGGAAACTGGAAATAGTGAGAGAGAGAAAGAAAGAGGCAGAGGAGGAATCCTGTTTTATTCGAAAACTGGCAGTGAAAATAAGAGTAGAAGCGAAGGATGATGATGAGAGAAAAGGGAAATTGTGTTAAAAGATATATACACACACATTTGTATTTACAAAGAATTGGGTTCATTTCCATAGTGAAATTTTAATGACTATTTTCTTTGGAGAAGGTGGTATGGGTTTTTGCTACGAATATATATTGCTACGTAGCAAGGTAACAAGTTGTAGCACTAAATTCTCTTTCTCCCTTTACATTAAGAAACAACAAGTTTTTTCTCTTTATGAAACAAGTGCACCAGTAGCACAAAGCTACATAAAATGTGAGCAGCTAGATATTCCGGGAGTGTGCCACTGCACTCCTGCGTGCAGAATGGGAAAGAGGCGAAGTTGGAGAAGGAGAGAGAACATTTTGTGCTTGCTTTGCCCCGGGAAGTCCCATGATACTCGAAAGAAGACGAGTAAATGCTAGCTTGAGAAAGTAGAGACAAAGAAAGAAGAGCAGTAAAGAAAATTGACCTGTGAAATGGTCTTTAGGTGAAGCAGATGCTAAATACACTTTCCTCCATTTACATTTATGTTACAAGAATACTAAAACCTTTAAAAAAGCAAGGTTCACTATTGTCCAGAGGATATTATTTACGTTTCCTACGACAAAGTGGAAGAACATTATTGAGAGAGAATGGAAAAAGGGTTTTGGTACTCGAATTCCTTTCCAGCAACGAACAACGCCATCTACTAACAAGAATCTACACCAAATCTTGAGATCTACGAAAGGAATTCTTTCTCATTCCCACCTCACAAAAGGATAGTAAAATTCATATATTATTTCATATAAAATGTATGAGAAGTGCACTGAATTTTAATTTGCGAGACACCCTTTCTCTCACTTTCACTCTACTTATTTCTTTGTGGAAAAGAAAGGTTTGCTAGCTTCCATCCGGAACAGGAGAAAGTGATGTGCACGACGACTTTTGGCTGGATGGAGCCCTACATGAGCAACCCAATCAGTGGAGCATGAAGAGGGCTGCTGGCCTCTTTCACTTCTAGAAGAGCTTTCTAAACTGCTCCCTAGATGTTATTTTGGTTTAGTTTAGGAAACCTGGGTTCAAGCGGAACCACTCACACAACACAATTCGTTTCCTTAACAATCATGTTTTTTCTCTTGCCCTTCAAACCTATTTCTTTGCTGCTTTAAAGCAACGCATTCCTTACAACTTTTTATTTTGCTTTATCTTCTGTAAACTATCACATGTTTCTTAATTCTTTCTAATTGTCAATCGAAATGGAGAAAGGAAGAAAAATAAAATATTTTTTTCTAATCTAATACATCAACATGTTTAACAATGAAAAAACCAAATGAGCAGTGGTGGCATGTGACATGGCGAGTAAGATGATGATGATATGATGATAGTGGTGTGGTATGGTGACCTTATCATCTCCTTCCCCTTCCTTCTATCTTTCTATCCTCATTCATATTCAGAAGTGGTTGCCGCTTTTATTACTAGCTTTCAAGTGGCTTATTGGTCTATTCCAAAATAAATTGCCTGTTATTATCCATTTACCATCACCAACTTTGCTGGGTAGCATGACGACACAAAGAAAAATACAAATGTTCGCCTCAATGCAATATAAATATATATATACATGTCTAAATCATCTTTTCTACTCTCTAGTAAAACATGACTAGGATGCAATGGAGGATCACTAGAAAAGAAAGCTGGAGAAAGTGAGTAGCAGCTGACTCATCATTATGCCACCATATAATGATCATGATGGTTGTATGGTAGCCATGTCCTATTATTATTATCCTTGTGTGTTTTACGACGCCTCCTAAATATATGCAACTTTATAATATATCATATGATATCCTATTTTCTTATACTGTCTTGCTCTACTTATGCATGATGCTGATGATTTGATGTTGGGAATGTATATTTTCCACCCAAATTTTGTCACATTAAGTATGCATTTCGTTAAAGGGACACTATACCAGCATACATTATGAGCTATGTTGTCCTTGTTTCATTTTATCTATTTTTTTCACCCAGAATCTAAGATTTTACTAAAATAATATAAAAAGTCGGAGAGCAGCTTGTGTATTTGCTGGTGTTATATGAACAATCTCCTGTTTCTTTTTGGGTGAAGGAAAAGTGTGTCGAAACATATCCCATGCATACATTTTAGATGATATAAAAAACTCTTAAAAAATACCTAACAGTCTTTGTGAATACCTAACATATGCATTTTGTTATTTTGAAAGAAATATCATGTCGCGTCAAATGTGAAACAGTGCAACTTTGAAATAATGTATGTCCTAAACTCTAGCCTTTTTTTGTGTGGCAGTAAAAATTGAGCCGTTTTCTTTTGTAACAAGAAAAAGAAAAGTGAGTGAAAGAGGGAGAGAGCATTTTAAGAGAGAGAAAGCACATAATTCTTTTTGGTAGGAGAGAAAGGAAAAGAAAGAAGAGCAGTGGTGATGTTAGGATGCATGGTAAAATAGGGAAAAGATGAAAAGCCTCTTTGAAGACGGAATCAAGTGGGAGCTTATGGATCAAATTTGTCTATTTAATGACTTCTCTCTCTCTCTCTTTCTGGTTTTCTGTGTCGACACTCAACAGTACAAGATTTCCTTTCCGTCTATGAGAGAAAGAGAGCAAAGAAAAAAGGGAAGAGACTTTATTTTCATATTTTCATCTCTTTTTCTTACATTTTCGCACAATTTTCTCTTTCGCAAGGGGGATAAGGCAGGAAAGAATAAATAAAAAAGTTGTGCACTTTCTCTTGTTTTTAAGGCTACGCTGATAACGTGCTGCCCTTTCACTTTTCATGTCATGGTAAAAAGGTATAAGTGGATGTGAAAGTTGGTGGGATGAGGGAAAGTAAGCTACACAGATTCCCTTTCTTCCCTTGTCCAATCTAATGGAATATGCAATGGGATCCCAGTTCCTGCCACGAAACTCATACATATTATGTGGGTTGACAGGAGTAGTAAAAGCGCTTAGAAATCTGAGTGTCCTTTTCACTCCACCTTCATCATCGTCACCCTTTTCATCATCATCCCATACAAAATCCATTCTACTCTACCATGAGCTTTTTTAGTTTTCTACTTCCCATAAGTGGATCAAGCAGTTCATTTCCTGACAAAAACTTTTTTCTCACTTGACTTTCAAAACAAAATTACCAGAACAAGATAACATCATACAGGGAGGGAGAGGATGAGATGGGGGTGCGTGCTAAAAAAAAAGATGAGAACTCCACTTTGTTACTAAGCTCTGAGGAGAGCAGCATAAATACCTAGCCTGTTTATGAACAGATTTACTACTCTCACTTGTCAAACCCACTTTCTCTACCTCTGTCTTTTTCCTACTTGAAACGTGTTCAACTGCTTGTCAAGTCCTTTTTGAAACTTGTTATGAGAGATATGCATGTATTTCCCTTTTATATATACTAATATAATGATATGGATAGCCTCATTCACTCAAAAGCCCTAGAACAAGAAGCGTCAAGTGAGTGCATTAGTGGGACTCGTCTAGATTTTGAAGTGCTCCTTTTCTCTTTCTAATTACAACCCACAATGTTATGCAATATACGCGCACTTCTTCACTTCACTTCAAACCCACACCGAGATTATTTTTGAAGTTGAGAAGGTATAAGGTTTTAGATAAGAGCCCTTGGTCAACACCTTCATCTCATACTTCATCCATCCATATTCGATTCGAGTGTTTACCTCCAAAATAGGAAAGCTTTTAAAATGATAATTAGATTTTCATCGTTATTTTTGTAATTTTGACCTTGCCTTCCATTATCGAGCTTCAGTTGAAAATGTCGAGTAGAAAGCAATAGTGTATTTGTTGTAAAAATTATTTGATTATTATTTTTAATTATTATTATGATTATTATTGTTGTTCAGCTTGGAAGCAGCAGTGAAGCAGAAAATAAGAATATCAAATATTGATATATATATATTCAAGAAACGAGAACGGAAAAGTGGAGAATAAAATTGTGCAGAATTATACATATTATGAATGAATGAATGAATTCTTTAGTTTTGTGAATTGAGTTGGATATACGTAAAGGATATTACTAATAAATTAAATGGAATTTCCGATTGGACATCATTATATAAATTATCATCTGATTGGATATTGCATCATTAATTTTTGTTTTGTTTTGTGTGTGAGAGCAAGAGCAACTTACCCGCCGGCCACTAGTATCATTTGCATCTCGCCCGGGCTTGTGTCTGTAACCTGGTTCAGCAAGGAAATCAGGTTGTCAAAACTATCTCTCCCGATTGACCTTTGTTTACTAATTTTCACGGCCGTGATGTGGGTTACTCAGATTTTGACGAAACAAAATCTGAGCAAACACAGAAGATCTCCTTAAATAGATTCGGATTCGTTGTAAAATATATACGTTTTGTGGTGTGAAATTAAACCGGAAAAGAAGCATCAACCAAAGTTGATTTTGTTTTGCTTTTTCTCAAGAAAAATTACGTCTCTCCGTTTTTTTTTCAAGTAAAGACTTCACATTTGAAGAAACGATGTATTGGATTTCTTGTGTGACTTAATGATTTGGAATTTCGATTGTTTGTCTTCTCTCACTTGATGACGATACTTGAAAAGGTAAACTGGATCTCATTTGTACCTCACTCTCTTGTTTTTCTCTCTGTTTGGATAGTTGGGAAGTTTGATTGGAAAGGTAGTATGTAGACACCACAGTTTTTTCTTACCTAAAGCAGATATATTCACTTTACTTACCCATTTAGTAATGAATAAGAGTCTAGATGGGAATAGTTGCAACTAAGAATACTCTTTTTAGGCTTAAGACGTAAGTCTAAAAATTCCTGAATGACTTAAGTTTTAATTTGAATGTTTACATGTAAAACCGGACGAAATTTCAGCTTTGGACACACCACACAAGATATTCTACTAATGACTCTGAAGATTGATACCCGATGTCAATATAATAGTCTTTTTTCAGATTTCCAGACTGGATCGTTAACGAGTCATAAAAATATTTGAGACTTAGAGCAAGAGTTTCTAAGAAAGTGTTTTTGATAGAGGAGATACCAAAAGTTTGAGAGAAATTGCTAAAGCCACAATATCCGATGTTAGTAATGTTGAAACAAAACCAGCGTTTCCCAAATGACGCAGTAGTTAAGAGGTCATAATGGATTGAAGAGACTGGAACAAGAATCCAAAATGAAAATAAAAATAAGGACGATGATATTGATGATGAGCTCCTACCAATAAATATGTTGAGGAGGATGGAATCATTAGTTACTTCTAGCGTTGATGATGACAAACTAATAACAATTAGACAATAGCTATGTTTATTGCTTAGAGGATCAAATTTCCTCCTATTAAATATTGCTAAACAACTAAGAGTCTGTCCGTGAACTGAATTTGAGTTTGCTACGGAAGTGGTCGATACGTTTTTCACGAGATGTGGGCGGTCTTTGTTGCAACACTCACTACAACAGTAACAATGAGCAGCAGTAGCAATTGGATGGGTGGTGGTGAAATGGTTCAGAAATTGTACTTTCCAACAACAATGACAACATTCATTAGCATCAACAACGTCTAAATGGAATGTCGATGAGAATGAGGACTTTGAACTAGTGTGAGCCTCACTACCACCACCAAAATCTAACAGAGATGGGGAAAGAGCTCCCTCTTTCCATGGACGAAAGTGGCAAGGGTTCCATCGCACCGTGGCGTCAGCATCGCTATCGTCCTGGTCATCATTTGAGGAGGAAAGCAACCACCGAGATCTGACGTTTTTCTTTGTCTCCTTACTCAAAAGGTTTGGGACAAGGTCGCATTCCCCTTTCAAATTAGGTTGGAGGGCACAAGATGAATTTGGATTTCGGTTTCCAATGCAAACAGCTGCCTTTGTTATAATTACTATGATAATGAATCTCAATAAGAATGTGTTGACGTCAACAACACGACACCAGTTTGCTGAGTCAGCACTAGAACAAGTGGGGGAATATCGAAGCCACGAGATAAGTAGGCAGGTGCTCACTTCGTGTCGGCAAAAGGTCTGGCGCTTGTCATCAACTGCTGACGGAGAAGGGGGAAGAAGAAGAAGAATGAGAAGGAAATTGAGATGATGAGGATAATCATCAACGTTCAACCTTTCTAGCAGCCAAAAACTTGGGACTGAACACCAGTGTAGTGATGATAATGATGATGATTGGGATGATGGTAGTAACGGTGCTACGAGTGCTGTTATTGATGATGACGAGCAACTTGTTGGTAATGGTGCTAATGGTAATGTTGAACTGGGTGAAGAAAAAGACAACGAGTCTGCTTTTTCTGAGGATGCCGATGATGATGTTGTTGTTGGTGATGCTGAAAGCAGCACTTTTCCCTTCTGCATTGTTGATGATGATCACTTTTAGCAACTTTTGCGACCATTTGAAACCCTTTCTCAAGATTTGATTGTGAGAACTGCATCAATTTTTTACAATGAATTTTACAATCTATTGTTAAACCTTGTAGTCTTCCTTCCAACCCTTGCAGGACCCATCGCAAGTCTTCAGATTATATGTAATCCCTGTTTACTTTCCGTTTTTGCAAGTAGGAGCAAACTTTTCGGGTAAAACTTTAGTATGCTTATTGGCTTTCCAACTATCACAAAATAAAACTCAACCAAAGCAGTGGTCTTTGAACAAAATAGGAACTTTTCTCTTATCATGCTCACGCCATTGACTAAAATAGTGAGAAGAATGGAGAGAAAGAATGGAACACCACAGTTGGTTTCTTTCTCCACTAATTTTCGTCCTCTTCTCACCACATATGGTGCTTTTACCAACTTTTTAACACAAATCCTGTGTGCACCAGCTCTGCTCCCTAATTACGAGTTAAAACGCTAACCTATCAATCCCAACTTACGTATAATTGGCGACTTATGTGGGTACAGACACGTATATCTATGTATATAGCTTGTAGTCGAAATAAAAGTATGTTTATGTACTTTAAAATGAGTTTTCTTGGTAATCCATCTAAATCCGCATTCACTACTGCATCAATCCCCACATTCAACTTACAATATTTTTCTTTCAACAACACATGTTATATATGTGCTCTTGTAGTTACATGAATTTTAAATTTTTTTTTATATTTATATATATTACATATATATTATTTGCACCCATTTTGTGTTGATAAAAAAATATACTGCTGCAGCAGCAGTAGTTGCTTCGATTGTTTCTGTAGTGAAAAGTGGATTGGTCTGGCATGCTCGCATGTCAGAAAGAAGGAGAAATGCGTGCTGTACTTACGCCATCCACTTACTAATATGAAGTAGCCTTTCAGCTAATAAAAAAGGTGGATTTGCTGGACTAAACATGCAAGTGAAAAGAGAAAGAGGAATAGTTAAAATAAAGGGAACCGTTTCTGTTTCTTTCTCTCTTTCTTGTTATTGTTTCTTGCTTGACTTGGCTGAGCATTTATACCCCTTTCCTCTTTTGATTACTTTTTTCCCTTTGCATTTCCGAGCTTTCAACTAAATATCCTTTTGGTTTCCCTCTTCATAGAGCAGGGACCATGCATACATGCCAAACAGGAAGGCAGAAAACCATGTGTGTGTCTGGACTTGTACGGGATTGTAGTGGGCTTATACTTTCTCTATTTCTTTTTTCATGTACTTTTTCTTCACGAGAGGAAATGCGAAAAACCATATATATATATACTTTGTCATGGTTTCATTTTGGTTTCCTATTTTCAGCAGTAGTCATCGCTAACTCTTAGCAAAAACCAGAGGACGGTGGAGTAAACGGAAATTTTTGAAGTGGGAGGGAAAAGGAAATGCATGCGGAATGTCGTACAAAGTCCAAACATTTTCTTGGACGCTTAAACTTAAGTATATATTTAAGATGCATTCATATTATGCATCTCTATATATATTTTCCTTCTTTCCTGAGTAGCGCTCCCTTTTTCTAGCACACTCGTCAAGCTATTTAGTATTCATTATCCGTCGTGGAACAAGAAAATAACATAAATTAGGCTGCTCTCCCCCAAGCAAACGATATATGGAGTGTTGTTGTGATTGATTTTTTATTAGTTTGCTATAAATTCATATTTATGTAAACCCCAAACAATGAGTTGTTTTCAGTATTTGCTAACTTTATGCATGCTTTCACTTTTTGGGATTAAACTATGTTTCTCACACAGAAACTAATACGCAGCTATATAGTTTATGGTTACAAGTTTGCAATAACACGATTAAATCTCATCTAAAAGGCGACGCCATATGTACAACTAATTTTCTCTATTTGACAAAGGATGGAAAGGGAAACGGCAAGTTTTCATCTGTCACATGTCTGCCTTTGTAAAACGAAGCATGAAAGGGAAACTAAATCCCGACATGTGTAGACAACATATCAAACTTTGATGTAGATATGTCTCGTGCTTAAAGTCATTTCCATTCCATATGCGGATAAACAAGATCAAACGGATATTTGTTTCCTTTCTGGAAAAAAATAAATTAGCGCATTATTCCGCCTCCTCCCTACCTCGTTTGCACTCTCCTCTTTTCAGTAAAATTAATGAAAACAGGTTTCCCCATGTGTGTATATGTCCGCTCAAAAGGAATAAAAGCAAATCAGAAATAGAGAGTGTGGCCGTGGCTGAAGCGACAGCATAGGGCTTTGCTCTGCTACCCACGAAATTAGTGAGATGGTATGAGCAGCTTTGACTTTCCATTCTGCAAACTTTGCAAACTACAACAAAAACCACGTACGTACGAACACATATTTGTATATATATGTGTGTATATGTAGTATTCATATACCGGCAGAATTTCGAGGCCTCACTTCACAAATGTCATTTTTCTCACAAAAATGGGAAATGTGGAGAGTGAATAGAGTAGTGGTAGAAAGGGTGGCGGCAACGAGACAAAGTTTGCATTAACTTTTCAGTGTTTCCATTAATTTGCAATTTTGAAATGAGGTACTAAAGCAGTGAGCATTAAAACGAGGGGAAGGAATGTGAACATTGAAAAGGAGTCACGTTCATTAAGCAGCTCAAAGAATGGCAAGATATATACTTATATATTATAGTACATCCCATTGATCCACGTGTTTGTTTGTCTGTCTGCCTGCCAACTTGTCTATATACGTATTATCCTGTCAGCTCACTGATTAAAGTCATTGATTTCCTGTCATAAGTACGTATCAGCATTTATTTTTTTAGCTGACGTTAGTTATTTTCCAACTAATATGCTAGTCTAAATGGCACTAGGAATAGTATAAATAGCAATGTAATTGAAGTCACGTCGCTCCTTCCTTCCACACGTGGTTGGAGGAGGAGTAATATTCCTTGCGGAGGATGCATGTAGTTACGCAATATTGTAGCTGTTTTGTAAGCTCAATCTACCTAGTCATTACACTGATTATCGTTATTTTTGAACAAATTCGTCTACCATTTTCACAACACCATGGAAAAGGACACCCCTTTGCTTTGCCTCTCTTTCTCCCTCCTTGCTTTAAAAGGGGTATAATAAGTGTTTACAACTTATCTTTAGTACAATAAAACTTTTATATACTTTCTCTTTCCTCTCATGCTCCCACTCGATGATAAAATAATAGCTGGGATTTTACACTTTTCATAAATTAATTTCGTTTTTGCATACTTAAGCTTAGCCCGAATAGTAGCATAATCTGGGATGTCCCTCTACTACAACTAGGACAACTTAACAGTACCAGTATTTTTTTGGATTGTGCCCTCCATGCAAAATGTAAATTTTAATTACAATTCCCGAGAATTCTACCCCATTCCCTTCAAGCCTCCTTTCTATCCGCCTCATTTCCTCTAACACAAGCTCCTCTGAGGTTAGCTGGAATAATTTCCGGATGCAGACTGAAAACAAAAGCTCACAATCCCCAATCTACTTATGTATAGCAGAGGAAAAAGAATATATAATGAAAACATAATGACTCCTGACTCTCTCTATGAAATCGCATAACGCCAAAGACTTCTTTTTTTCTGTCCTACTTTTTGCTCTTCCAACTGAGGCCATTATCCCAATCTATACGACATTAAGCATGCCCGTACAAACTCCTATCTTGTAATGCCAATTCTCCTTAACTTGATTCACTCTTCAGGATAAAAAAGGAATGGTATGGAGAGATAACAAAGCTAACAAAATATGTGAACGTTTAACACACTTCCCAACCACATATTTCTTTCTGAGCAAAGTTAAATTTAGTTGGAGGAAAAACGGGAGTGAAATTTTTTTCGTACTACGTCGCTTCAACTCCATTTTCCCTTCGGTTCACATGATATTTCGAGGAGATGGTGGAGAGAGACGATGAGCACGCGTGATTATAAATAATCATTCCGATTATTAAAAGCATGGTAATGATGATCATGACTATGGTGAGGATTCACGGAATTAGAAATTCTTTGCCGCATTCCACTAAATAAAAGCATTTCCAGGCTAATGCATTCCTGTACCATTTTACCACATCATAAATAAGTAACTAACTTTAGTTCTCAACTTTTTTTTTGTAAATGAGCGCAGAACAAGAAAACAAACATTCTCACAACGAAAAATCTAGCCTGGATGCATATTATGGATGATATTTATAAAAAAAAGTATCATGTTCTCTCAGTCTCATAGCAGCTCAACCTCAATTCAAAAAGAAAAAGTTGAGACTGCATGTATAATTTCTTTTTTGTTTGGTTGTTGCTATTTTTAGTGTACGCAAAAGGCCTCAAACCATCGTCATTATCATTGCCATCATCATCATATTACTTCTATTCGCATCTCATTAGGGTTATTGCTATTGTTTGTCCCTATTATTCTAATAAAATGGGTATCTTCATCACCTACTTTCTCCCACCAAAGTTTTGTGGGTAGAAAGGAAAAGTTTTTTCTTTGTTAATTTTACTTGTTTACTTGCAAATTCGCCAACCATAAACGTGTGCCTTTCTACTCACGCCATTAATTCTTATTTCGTTTTTCAAAGCAATTAAAACTCTAGCCCTTTTCCCCTCAATAAACATGTCACTTGGAATGGAGGAGAAATGTAATGAAGAGGAAAAACATTTACCATTAAATCGATCCTATTTAAGTCAGTAAGCTTAAGTGAAAGGAAATTTGATGGTGGAGTGCTTGTAAACATGTTGATTTTCGAGAACAAAATGAAAGTTAAAAGGACGAGAGAAAAAGGAGAGAGAGTTAAAGTTTTGAAAAAAAGTAATACTTTGTCGTGTACGAAGAATAGAGAATTCGATGATAGTATTTACAAGGGAGCGACGTAAGTACACGAAAGAGATTTTTATACATGTTTCAGGGGAAACATTTTTATCCTTAACGAACAACTCTCTCTCTCTTTCTCTCTCTAGTTTAGTCTAGTTTCTCCATTACGAACCTCTTTTGTTTCTAACAGAACAATTTTTCAAGAAAAGGAAGAAATAAAAGACATCTCCCCATCTGCTCACAAACTCTCTCTTTTCACCACTTAGGAAAAAATCAAGATGTTGGTTGCTGGTTTGGTATACTTATATACACACAGCACTACAAGCCATTCCTGCTTGATGGCTAGTTAAGTACATGCATTCCAGTTACCACCACCAACTTTGTCTTTGTAGATACTATGTGTGTGGTGTGCACCTCTGGTTTTTTAAACAGGAGAAGAAAGTGAAGAAGAGAGAAAAGAGAAAGCAAAGGAAAATTCCTTGTAACTTCCATTTTCATCGTGAAAAAGGTATGTGGCTCCAGGGGATCTTTGCTTGTCTTGGCAGCCATGATGAGATGCTTCTCGTCCTCCATTCTCTACTACTCCACAATTTCCTCAAATATATGCTTACAATATGGTAGCCATTTGAGAGCTTTTTATATGCAGTTTTTTGTTTCTCTCCCAGAGATGCACAACAGAGTCGTGTGCTCATCTTCATTTTTCTCCTCACTCACGTAATGTAATAAATGGAGGAAAGAAGAAAGAATCAGCCGTTTTTCCTCATAGCTCTGCTCCCCTCCTACTTAAATATATTTGTGTTGGAAATTCAGTCTAAAAAACTTTATCTTCTATGGTGGTCGTCGCTTCTCTTTCTTGTTCACACTCTGACTAATGTACATACCAATATATAAGATTGGATGTGTCTAGAACTACTGCGAGTCAAGTCAAGATGGTGCTACGAAATCTTATAATATGGTAAAGTATAGGGTAGTAGGGACAACCAAGAAGGAAGACTAAGTAGGACGACAACCAAGAAAAAAATGAGATATAGGCCGGCTAGCTTAGCTTGTAAAGTAGTACAAGCAAATCCTTCTTGTTCGTTACCTCACAAACAATCCTTCCTCATTTAGACGAGACGAAGATGAAAAAGAAGATTGAGAAGGAGCTACACAATCTTAGCCCAGCATCATCCTCATACCACCATGCCACCTCGGAGCTTTACAGTTTTCTTGACTTGTTTCTACAACGTAGAAATGGAATGGATGGAGGAGCCGACTCCCCATAATCATCATCACATCACCATCACAATGAACGAGGATGGAAGTGCAGTGAGCGAGGTGGAAATCAGTCTTGATTACGACAAAAGATACAGAGACATGGAAGAGATGCACATCCAGGGACGACAAGAAGCATAAGGCTCCTTTACGAAAAACCAAGAGTAACATGCTAGATTATATTATATTGATGGTTTGAGCCTCACCAAAAGGAAATAAAAGGAATCCCTTTCTCCTACTTTTCTTTTGCTTGCCTTGCAATCAAGACAAGAAAGCTTTGCAAACTGATTTCACTCCATCATCATCATCCTCATTTGGCCGTGTAAATGCATCGTCTTACATATAAAATTTATTGTATGATAGAACCTATATGTACTTTATAAATGCATCTAAAAGGATAGTATACTCAAATCACAGTTTATAATTTTTGTCACGTGATATTTACCAACATGAAACTTATAAGGTTCGACGTCCACCGATCCCCTTCCTCTATGTCGACGAGAGTCAATGTCTTCCTTATATCCTTTCTGTGCACCAAGATTACCAACTGATCATTTATTTTCTTGTTCCATCTTACACTTGCTTGCGTCCTCATCGTCATCAACATAGTAATCCGGAAGCGGAACATTTTTGCACCTTTCTACTTATCCCTCCCAACTATCTACGAATGAATCTAGAATTCTACTACTACGCCTGGTTCTACTGGAGACAAAATAAACTAATACATATTATATGTATGTGTAGATTATTGGTAAGAAACCACGTTAAAAGTTGCAAATCCTTTTCTACTCCTTTTCCTCGTTTACCACTTTCAACTTTAATTGAGTTGGAATCAGAGGTGGTGGTTAGGATTTGAGTTATACGTGCACACCATTTTGATTCAACTCAACACCGTAATAATGTGTATCCCACTATAGCGTAGAAAAGCGTAGAGTAAACGCTAAGCCAAAAAACAACAAGTGAGTGAGCTCAACTCAACTCAAGTCCAGAGTAACAGTGGTATTACATTACACACCAGTTTTTCTCGTGTGTTGGTTTGGTTGGGTTCGTGCTACCACTAGATTGTTCTATGTTGCTAATGCTATTATACCTATTCATTACATTACATTACCTTACTACTCCCTTTTAATAGGAGACCTTTGCGATTAGCTTTAATCAATACTTTTGTACTTTGTGTGTTTGTGTAGCTTGTGTATAAAGTGGTACTTTTGTATCTATAAAATTATATTATAATATGCTATATGCTTGAATATATATATAAATATATATGGGCGATGAGTGTGTATAGAACAAACAATATTTGCAGGCGACTTGTAGTTTCCCTGGATCTCGTGGCGAAAGACGAAATAAAGAAAGAAGTAAGTATCATGCAGAATGAAAGGATTAGTGTGTGATGTGATGAAACAATGAAAACAATCCTCTCGTAAAATTCTATTAACTTTCTCCTCCAAAATCTGATTGTAAATCCGTTGAAAACAACTACCTTTCTCTTTTCTCTCTCGTCGTCACTCTATCCACTAAATGTTTAATTTTCACTTTCTCCACTTGAAATGGAAAGAGATTGGATTGGATGAGGAGAATAAAAAATAGTAGAAAAACACTCGTATCCTAACAAACCAAACTGTTACAAGTATTATAAGGAACGAGAATATAGGTGAGTTTGAGTTGATAGAGAAAGTGGATGTTGCATAACATAAAATAGATGGGAAGAAGGAGTCATTCCAGCTATAATCTTTTACTGCCTCCTACTACCACTACCACCTAGAGTACCAGCTCCCGTAAAACTTGTTTTTATTCTTCGTTTTCACCATATGAAACCTATTTATTAGGACTTTCACCGCTCTCCATGAGCTTGCTCAACCAAATCAACCTGTGTGACAGCTCACCTCCTTTTTCCCCTTGTGAGAGGGAAAAATAGGAGGATTGCTTACAATTGTTGTAAATAAATGCTCATGTTTTTGGTTGAGCAACTTTAGCTTTCTATTTCTCCCTCTCTTTTCATGGAGGCTTTCCTATCATTATTATTATGATTATTGCTTGTTCCTCCTGCTGCTTTTCACAAACTTTATGCACGACAAGAGATATGAATAGAAAGAGAGAGAGAGAGAGGGAGGAAATAGAACCTTTCCTCTCACTTCTTTCTCTCCGGCTTTCTTTTCAAGTTTGTATTTATGCAAATCCGATTATCAAGAAAATCCTTGGAAAAATATTCCCTTGAGTAACCAATTTTCCTCTACCACATTTTATACAAAAAAGGCTCATTCCTATCACACTTATAAAATGTGTGTTAGTTGGTACACAGTGGAAATCTTACCTTTTATAAAAATACTTAAGTATGTTATTTACCCTACTCCACATTTCTCAATAATACCGGTTCCCATTCCTATTTCTAAACCCGTTAAGAAGCTCCCTAATGTGAATGGGTTTGGCATATAAAATGGCATAAAATACTTTCAATATCGAATTTGTGTGGGATGGAAAGCCAATACGCACAAACGGGTACTATAATACCTTAGAAATTTCACGCTTATTTTGGATAATTTATGTTCTTGTCTTTAGTTAGAAACAGTAATTTCATATCAACTCACATTCAACTTGTACTAAAGTATATATTATTTCATGTCACTATGATTTTTGTTATCTTGTCGCCTCTCAAGACAATAATATGGTTGTTCCCGTATCCTTGTAAAGAAAGGTGAGGGGGATTGTGGAACAGTGAGGTTGATTACATGTCACTTTCCTTGCTGACATTGTCTTGTCTATCGCGCTCTCTCATAGTCTCAAACACGTACAGCAAAAAGTTGCAGCTGATGAATGTAGTAAATCGATTATCGTTTTTTTCTGTGCAGAATCACTTTCCAGTTCCAAAAACAAGAAATGAGGGATAATACACTTAATTTGGAAAGTGGGACAAGGTTTGATTAGTAACTTTGCCACGATTTCAACTCTCATAATCAAGAGTCTACACAAGTTTCTGTTCATTCAGCCCACTCCACAACTTGAACCATTAATGATGTGGGATTGTGAGTGGGAAAAGAGTTTGAATCAGAGTATTTGGAAGTGCTTGGAATCATTATCTAATTTTGGTTACTCAAACAAAATTTTTGTTCTCTCCCCTTTTAAACTTTCTTCCAAACTTCCAACATCCACGCTCATGTAGTCATTCCGACAAACTTTTGTTGGGAATGAATACACATAATATTATCTTTAGTCATCATTTCCTTCCCCTGGCTTTCACCAAAAAGGGAAGAAGAGAAATGGGCTAGAAATACCCTAATACTTTATGTATGCATGAGTCAGCAGATTTTTTGAAGGGGAAATTTCATGTTCTTTTGAAACAGATGGAAAATTGTGTAGTGTGCCATGGACAAGCACAGCTTTTCCTTTCTCCGTTCTAGAGGAAAATGACCGGAAAGTCGTATACATTTATATTACTCTTCTTTTTTGGTCTCACACACAAAAATCTAGATGGTTGCATAGAATAACAAACGCACACACTTTCTCCTCTTCTTTTTGCACACAAGAACAATGTTGCTCTGTGTTTGTTACGTGTTTTTTTTCTTCAGTTCAATGTTTGTGATGGGGTGTAGTCAGCGGATAGTTTATCGATCAAAAAATATATAGATATATATAGATATATCCATCCATCCATCTATCTAACCATCCACTCTAGTCGCGAAGTCCAGTTTTCAGAGCACCCCATTGTGTTTTGTCAGTAGCAAGAAAGTTTTTTTTGCATGCAGCCATTCATGCATGCCGTTCCCTACTTTTGAGTCACTAGCTGCTGCTGACTGACTAAAAGGTTTTTGGTTTACTTTCGAGCCAAGCTATCATAGCAAATAGTGCTGGGGCCACTGTCGGTCTTCACCGTTAGAGTTTGTTACATTTATAAATAAATTTATTTTTATATTTTTTTGTT
Source organism: Orchesella villosa (assembly GCA_036850725.1). Lineage (NCBI taxonomy): Eukaryota > Metazoa > Arthropoda > Collembola > Entomobryomorpha > Orchesellidae > Orchesella > Orchesella villosa. The sequence goes on along the minus strand of JAANSM010000147.1, from coordinate 3,096 downwards.
CCGTGCATCTCTCTAGTCAGCAGTTGGCCAATGCAATGACTGCGCCTCTCCGCACATCACCACGTTCTCCCCTCGAGGAGTCTACACTTTTTTTCACTTTTCCATACGTTACATGATGTGTACGTTTTTGCTATGTTATGACATTTCAACTTAGAGCCCATAAGTATTCACAACGCTACACTTGGACTACATTATTTATATCATATGTGATGTTTTTATCTTCCCTATTTCAAGACATCTGATGAGTTGTCATAAAAATAACATCAATTGGGGAGACCGTGCTATCATGTAGGAACATAAGTGACAGTCGACGTTCTCTCGTCAAACCTCTGCTCAGGGAAATCCACGCATTGGCTTTATCCCTTTTTGTCAATTAAATTTTAACAATCTCAGATGGAAAACTTTGGTGAAATAAATTTATGGAGTTGCTCTACAGATTCTTGTCTTATGGGAACATATGTTCTAGATTTGCCACCGGACTTATTATACGCTGTGTTTTTATTCTCTCTAAGCTTTCCCATTTCCCGTATTCTGTGTATATTTAATGTGTATATATAATTTTATAGATAGTAAAGTAAAGTTGTGTAGAACTATTATGCTTTGTAGTGCATGATTTGTTTTCTCTTTTACGTTATGTTCACTACAAACTAGGTTAAACTATACACTTGTAGTAACAAGTGCTATAAAATTCACAACTACGGCTACGAAACTAAACACGAGGAAACTGCCAATTACTTTCGCTCTAGAGAGACGATACGAACTCGACACTGTTGGTGGTTGACGACAAGGTTGTAATTCAAATCAACACTCGTGTTGCAATTATAAAACACACATACACGGGTGTTCCAACTTTTCTCTATTGTTGTTGTTTTTTATCAGTTGGCTTGAAATCACTTCTGTTTACAATCATTTCAATTTTTTCCATTGTGATGGAAGATTAGGTAGAAAGTATTTTTGTCGGTCACTTTGAAATAAAGAACAATGTTACCGCTTTGAGTGTCTTTATTTGTTAACATTTCTTAGCAACAACAATATATTTATTACTCTGAACAGAAATTAGTAACGACATTGTCAAGTATTCATTTCTGGCATGGCAAATGCTCAAAATTCCTTAATGAGATTTATGGAGCCGAAATCAAACGAGTAACTTTTTCCAGATTTTTTTTCGTGGAAACCTCAACAAAATATTTTGCACTTGGGTACAAAAGTCGAGGTCATTGTGTACAGTAGCAGAATGAGCTTTATTATTAGATTTACTCTTCATTCACCCTCAAAGTCGATGAGTACACAGACACAAAAACAAAGTCAAACAAATGCACGAGTGCTAAAGAGCAAGTGAATTTAATGAATGATGAATGAGCACTAATTTATAATAGAGGTCTTTGAGCACGGCAAGCATCACATGAGAGACCTATTTCTTGTCCGTGTCTATCATTTTGTTTAAACAAGAATGTCGATTTTCCAGTCGTTTAAACACACACAAAAATCTGATTCTCTCAAAAGTTACTTTGTTCTGTTCTCACCTGGTGAATTGAGAACGGTAACAGACTGAAAGTTACAGAAGGAGTAGTAGAAATGTGGTACTTTAGTCGTCAGTTGAGATTAACTTACTTCTCCTTACCACGAAAAGGAGTCCCTAAGCATGTGAATAATAAATGGAGCTAGTGACGAATGGAACACTTTTTACTTTCTCCGCTTTCGTGAACAGTATCATCATCATGTTCTCCAGCTCCATTTGGTTGCTCTTAGCTGGACTTTTTTTTATTCCGAGTGAGTGGATGGATTTTGTTAGCAATGAGAGAACTGAACGTCTTTGTTGACTAGCTTCTCTTTCTCCGTTTGAACTCAAATATGCAACAAAGAGGATATCTTGATTGTGATGATGAAAATGATGTCGAGAATCTTTTCAGTCAATCACTCGCCGACTCAAAGTATGAATGAAAGTCAGAAGAAAAATGTGATCGGAGGCACCGAGTCCAAATGTACACAACTCACTTCCCGTCAACCTTGAAAGGAAAACTTACACCGAGCACATCACACCAACATTACCTGCCCACAAGTATATAGTAGTGGGAAGAATAAAGGGAAATAAAAGGGGTGTACTAGCTCAACGGCTTGATTCCTTTTACGTTTTTATTCGCAGATGAAAACGTGTGCAAAAAAATCCTTTCGCTCACCCACAAGCTGTGTGAGAATGGCCAGAAACGCGATCTATAACTCAACTATATAAAGTTTCTGTATCAAGCAAAGCCCATACAACACACATAAGGAAGGCTGTCATGAAGAAAGGAACGCAAATACAATTTCTTTTTTCTTTTAGCTCGACTTCTTTATTAGCCTTGTCTCGACTTGTATTTTATATACACACTGTTATTTGCTCGCGTGGAATCTTAAGTTGTTGTTTGGTGACACCAAGGAATGTCGCAAGAAAACGGTCTAGGTGACTAAACAAAGTATAAAGTTGTTATTTTTCATTGTAGCACAAGTAGTTGTAGTAGCAAGAAGCAACTCCCCACTTAACTTTTTCTAATACGATACACTATAATCAGTCTTGCCAGATGTCTAAGAAATAAGGAGAAAGAGCTCGTCTACCCCGACTGAGCTCGTGTTTGATTAAAAAGTATGAAGAAAATTTCAATCCCACATGTACTGCATACCAACATCCCATAAGTTTCCTTTTAGATTTGCATGTTTGTCGGGAGTAGAGTTGGAGATGATAAAAACGTTATATTTTTATTTCTCCTTTTTAAGTAACAAAAAAATCTCCACGACTTTACTTACAACTGGAATTGTTGCGTGCAGACAACATCAAAAAATCTTTTTTTACGTTTGTCCATCTGATGGTTTTTTCATGTTCAATGAATGTATATAGTCAAACAACTCATAATATATAAATATACACACTTGCTAAAACCAAGTCTTGAACGATTGCTTTCACTTCACATGCATACTTTTAACATGTTTTTCACCACTACCAACAAATCCAGGCTTTGCTTCAGCATTTACTTTATGTGTACTTTGCGTTTGCATGTGTACACACAACGAGAAGAAACAAATAATGGTATCAACAAAAAAGTAGTTTGGAGCCCTGATTTT